>BMAW01013110.1:371228-422740 GCA_019974015.1 Nephila pilipes
ATATATATATATATATATATATATATATATATATATATATATATCTGTGTGTGTTTAAATTAAAATTCACGTATTCACTTGACGTACTGTACATATCAATAGGCAGGGTTTCTGATTAAATTCATATCTTTAAGGATGGTGACAAACAACTGCAGTTTCATAGGATCAATTTCTCTCCCGTATACAAAATAAATATGTATGAAAGGACTAATATTGTAGTTTAAAATAAAAGTTAGAGATCGGCAACTTGTGAAACTTCTTATCAAAATAATTCAGAAGCATATGGAAGGAAATAATTTATTTGCAATGAAAACACTCTTGAAACGCATTGGTATTTTCGTAATAAGGTAGAGAGGCCTAAAGACTTCATAAATCATTTGTAACAACGATTTTAACAATTTAATTACTATGCATAGAGTAAATCACAATAAATTTAAGTTATTTTACCTTGAGTGTTTTGAAACAATGAATTGTTATCGTGTCAAAATTTGCGACATAAGTTCATAAATATTTAACAAGGTATCTTTTTCAATATTTGATGAAAATTTCAAATACATAATTTTTTCTTAAGAATAACGAAATTAAATGCGCGAATTTACAAGAATAGTATTGCATTAAAATTGTTTTCTCACTTCAGTGTTGTTAAAAAATTACATAAATATATTTCATTCATTTATGTGCCCTAAGCAAACAATGATACATTCATATGTGTATGTATAGTCAAATCATTCAAAAAGATTTTAATATTATTTGAAAACACTATTATACATTTTTTTTCAATATATATTTTACATTTATTCTAAACATGCCACTAATAAGTTGAATGAAAAAATTTGGATTTAAATTCGGAATGACTAATTTTTTTTTTCCTTTTTTTACTTTTTAATTTTGTATCATATTAAAAAAATTATTCAAATGAAATTATTTGTTTATGATAAATGTGGTAATGTAAGTAACACTCATATAATAATCGTCTATTATTATAATTTCATTAGAATATTCCAGTATTTCTTCAAGAATATTCCTGATATTCATAATATTATAACAATTTATTTATTTAAACATATAAAAATTTCACATTTTGCTTTCTAAACACAATTTTAAATGTATTCTACATATCTAAACTTGCCAAAAATGCGCTTGAAGTAAGTAATTTTTGCGTTTCACAAAGAAATTTCTTTTCTTAAGATTCACTGCTTTGCATAAAAATACATTTTTCATCTCAAGTCTGATCAGCATATTTTCAATTAGTTAATAATTCAAGCGATAAACTGACTCATGGCATTTTTGCCAAGAATCGACTCAAATTACCGGCGCTGTTCGGAACTGTAATCAGTATTTGACACTGCGTACTACAATGTTTGCTCAGAGAGAAAATTAAGCGAGTTCAGATTAGAAAAAAGGAGCTTAAAAAACACTGCTTTTCCTTGATTAGTGGAACCATGCTGGTTAGCCAAATGTTCTGTAATTGCTTTCTTATCGCTAGTTCGCGCTAGCGTCTCATATACTTTTTATTGGAATTACTTTATCTCTTTAACATATTTCGAAGTATTTTGGTCTAAGTATATCATAGTTTATTTTAACTCTCGATGATGAGTGCGAGGGTAACAAAATTTAGATCATTGCATTTATAAGAATCTATTGACCTCTTTATTAAGAATTTTGTGAATGATTCATGTTTAATTACATTTTTTATATTAACAAATTAAAATTTGTTCCCAATACAAATGAGATTGGCTGTAAATCTTTAAATTATGACTTAAACCATTGTTATTCTAAATTAATTCAAATCAATACATGAGTTTGAATTTGTTTTTTTTTTTTATGTGCAAGGGATGTTAATTTTCTAGGATTAATTTGTCTTGATTAAATATAGCTTTCTGTTAACATAGTTTCAGAACGTAATCTATTTTGCCTATAGAAATATTGGAATAATTGGAAACTCTATGGAATCGAATTTTTTGTAACATTCATTAATTAATTTCTTTGTCACTTACTTCACATATTGAAGGAAAAAATTATGTTCACTTATAATTTTTTTCAACTTTAATTAGTACATTGAAATAAAACTAAAATATGGTATAAGTAATCTGAATACATATAATCATATTATTCGCATGTAAATAAATTACTTATGAAAAAGTAAAAAATGATGAAATTCTTATTAATTCAAATGTTTTTATTTAAATTCCCGATGCGTATGATATTTTTAAAGTAACTTTATCTTTTTAATGCTTTTATCTCAAATATTTTTTAATGATGTTTTAAAAACAAATTCTAATATAAGTATTTTACGAATAATTCTACAGAACAGATATTTTTGCTAATGAATTGATATGATTGATACACTTTTTAGTGAAACGAAATATTCCCTAAAAGGATTTTAATTCTCCAATGAAGAACAAGGATGATGCTTCAATTCTTTTTCATCAAATATCATTTTTATTAAAGTAATTCTATGTTGCAAATTTTATACATCACGTAATTATTAACTATAGCAATAATATGATATGAATAACACTTTACTCGCACATGATTCTATATTGCAAGTGTATTTTTCTACCTTTTTTATATGCAACTGAAATACACAAGAAATAAATTAATTAATTTTTTTCAAAGCTTCTTAAAAAGCATAAGTTTTTTTAAGAAAATAATCAAAAATTGGCTTTTTCGATTCCTAAAATTATTTTGATTAAGTAATAACTAAAAAATTATACAGGGTGTAAGCAAACATAGCTTCAGAATATTTGAAGCTGCATTTCTGAATTTAAAATCAGAATCATCTTATGTGTTTTGCTAAGTTTTTATATATTATTTCAAAAGAAATTTATACAATTTAAAAGAAATTAAATTATTTATATATAACACACTTACTGATCTGTGTTTGAGAATAATTTATATTAGTATTTAGGATTTACTTACTGTAACAAAATTTACATTAATTATATTTTAATACTGCTGATTTCCTTATATTTAGATATGACTGTGACCTTGACTGTATAGTTTAAAAGTATTTATCAAAACAGCCTTTTTCATTTCCCAATAAAATAATAAAATTGCCAACAATGAAAAATGAATTTTTAATGAACGAATAGTAGAGAAATATGGTATACATATATATATTTCCATTCTTAAGATTATCACTTTCTTTGAAATATTTCTCTTGAAATGAAATATTTTCTTACATTGATATATAACTTTTAATTATTATATTTTGATACACGAAAGGGAGTTTATAGAGGTATGAATGGCCGGAGAAAAACAATTTCTCAGACATATTTTCGAGATATAAAAAAAGTTTTCACTCTTTTATATTTAAAAATAAAATGATGTTTAAAATCCATTTTTACGCTTAAACTTATCATAATAACATATATTCATTTTCCTTGTTAACCAACAATTATTTAGTAAATAGCGTTTATTTATGATGAAACAAATCTTTATCTTTTGGATATGTTTATAAATAATCAACATACTTCTTGGGAATTTTCTTCTACTTACTGTAATAGCATTGATTAACTTCGTGTATTGATAAAAATAAGCAATGAATATGGATAAAATCAGAATCAATGCTTTAGGTGTAAGTTTGTAATGCTTTATTAGAAATATTAAGATTAATTATGATTTGGATTTAATATTAAATTAAAATTTTAAGCAACATAAGCAATAATATTAAATTTAAATTTTAAGCAACATAAGAGTTCAAACATTCAGTGCGTAGATATTTCCGTAAACTTTTTGGTTAGATTTTTCAATTAATTGGAGTAAAAATTCAGCTGGAGAAGAATGCCATACAATATGTCACTATAAGTTTAAAAAAAGGCTCTTTTATGGGCATCAATTATTGAAGGTTAACTTTGAAATGATTTCCCAATATTTATTTAATTACATGGAAGATATGTTGATATTTCCTTCATTTCCTTGAAATATCACCATCTTCTTATACATTCCATATGCATGTAATATCTAATAGCATCAGAATGAAATAGATTGAAAGTTAGAAGTGTAGGTACCAAATTCAAGTGTGTTCCTTGTCACTTGCCAAATATTCACAATTTCATTTTCTGTTGCCAATAGTCCACGTGTTACTTTTAAGAGCGACATTAAAAATCAAGCAAACAAGCAAGCGTAAACAATGTAATTGTGGAGAAATTTTCAGGCTACAAATGTTAGACAGGTTGATATAATTTGAAATCTGTTTGCAATTAGCATTTCTATGAATTTCGAAAGTAAAGGAATTTTTAAGTTTGTTTAGCAATTGTATTGCAATATTGCTCAAACTTGAAATCGAATAGGTGTGACTTCATTTCATAGGTAAGAAAGAATGTAGAAATTCATTGAACATAATTACAAGCCTTCATTATTCGACGAAGACAAATAAAATTATAATTCATTGCCAAATAAGCAGCCGAATATGTCTCTGACAATTTTTCATTCGTCAATTTTAAAGTAATTCAAACACTAAAACGTATAAATTTTATACTTTTTTTTATTTAGTTGTCGAAAAATAGATGGCGCTTCTCGATTTCACAACATGTATGAGAATTTTTAAGCAAAAATTTCGAAAACAATTTTAAATTTTTAAACACATATGACTCACCCTGGAGAGACAATATTACCTTTCTGTTTTTCTCAAAATGTAGTTATTTGGAATTCTGATACAATATCCTCAAATTCTATTTTACTCATATTGCTAATATTTTCCGCATTGTAAAATGATGTTATTTTCTTTACAGTGAGCATATTGTTTCTCTAATAAACACTCACAATTTGTACGTGTTGCGTAATATTTATATAAAAATTAAGGGAAATTTGAATAATTAAATTCAAAATTCTTAATTTTTTTTTCAATTTAAATTGGAAAATTACATCCATGATCACAGTGTATAAGGTTATAAGGTTATGTTAATAAACACTCAGAAAAAATTTTAAGTTATAAATGAAATATTTTTTTTTTTACCAGAAGTATCAAAACATGAGTACACGACTTACAAATATAATTACAATTATTGATTACTAATTGCTCATACATAAATATTTATGATTTTAGGAGTGATTTCTGCTGCATAATCAGATACATAACTACATGGGCATCTTAGTGTTATAAGATGACTTCCAATGTATTAAATTAAGAAAAGGTATGGATTATATAAACTTAACAAAAGATGCGCTCTTTATTCGTATCTAAGTCGTATCAGTTACCTTAACAAATCCATAAATAGGATGTATTTGAATGGAAAATAATAAAAGTTCATTCTTTATTTAGCAACATAAATTGAACTAAAAATACAGAAAAATGTACAAACAATAGAATGTTTTTTTTTCTTACTTTTTTATCATGTGAGTATCATTTTCAATTAACGTGTGATAAATTTAAATACTATACAATGCATAGCACATAAAAACAACCCTCTGTAATTATTTTTAAGCCTTCTATAAGTTTCCGGCGCTGGACGAAACATCGGGGGGTATTCAATTCCGTGCCCCGTGGGGGAGGAGAAAGTGTTGACCTTTGATATCACTGTTGTTACGAACCTTGGATCAGTGGGTCCGAAGAATGTGCTCCTACCAACTAGGCGTCGCTCCTACCAACTAGGCAAGAAAACGTCTAAACTGGTTGATAAAGAAAGGCGTTTTAACTTCTGGCGTTGTTATAGAAGAGTAGGTCGCTGCAAGTTAGTGCGAAACTATCAGACCTTCTGCTTTGACAAATTTATTCTTTCTTGCATTAAATAGTGTCATGGCATATTACTGAAACTCTTTCAATTTGAATCCAAGAAAACTTGGTAGTCTTTAAGCGGCGAGACTGGCCTTGTAATTTGAAACCTCGGTCAAGTGACGAGGATGACATCTGAGCTGGCTGAAAAAATTCCATTGTACTCAAAAATTAAGAATAATGAACTCAATTTGCTGACGATGCTACACTTTTAAGAAATTCGTCAGAATGAAGCCTCTTATCGGAATTAATTGCTTGGAATATTAGGTAATTATCGTTTCAATTGGAAGCAAAATTATACGTTGTTTAAAAAAAGTTTATTCCCAGTTTGAACCTGAACAGTTTTAACTAAAAATTAAAATGAAATTAATGACTTTCATATAACATTCCCGAAATAATCTATTAGTAAAAACAGTTTTCTTGCAAAATAATAACGTTGAATGTATTTTATAGGCTTTAAGCTACTGACGGAATTCTAGATTGTATGTCAATAGCGTATTTAATTCTTAATTATTGAAATTAATTTTAAATATGGATTTTCTAAGTATGTATGCCTTATAATTGCTATATTACAAATTTCAAGCCGGTCACTTCAAGTCGCATTTTCCCTAGCTCAATAATAGTAAAATGGCTAAGTTTCCGATACATTTTTAAGAACTTGACAGCTTATACAGTCACCATTTCTCGTGAGTCAATATATTGTATTATCCATTATTTTAATAAAATATTTTGAACAAAAAACTGTTTAGAAGTAATTTATGGATTAAAATGTACACTACAATTTATTATATTTAAATATTTCTCATGTAGTTCCACATATGATTTTTTTATATAACTAATCTAAAGTTTTAAAACTCTCTCGTTAAAATAATAATAACAATATAATAGATGTACATAAAAATTGGTAACTGTTCAACGAGTCAATTTTGTAAAAATGTTCCTTAAACTTTGTAATTTTAATATTACAGCGATAGGGAAAATGATGCGTGTAACGACATCCTTTAAAATGTTTTTTAATCTGACATAAATTTATTTTTAAACTCATTCAAGCACTTTTTTATTCATTTTAGAAATAGAAGTAAGAAATAAAAAGAGTTATGAATCATTTTAATTTGGATATTTCTCCTAACAATTTACTAATTGTTTTTATAACTGCAAAATTTAATTACCACAAAATCTCAAAATTACGCACCTCTTTTCAAATCGAAAAATAGATCTGAAATCCCGATTAGTTGCAAATTTTTGTTTAGAAACTATTATTAAATATTCTAGGAAATGCAATGTCAATTTAGAGTTGAAAATGTTATGGAAATTATAAATGATGTCATATTGAAATTATTCGACAATTAAAATTAATATTAAGATGGAATTAAATTTGAAATTATGCAATGAACCAAATAAAAAGGAAGAGACAAAATTAAGAAAGTGTACTTATTTCATCAATAAAAATCAAAATAATTTAAAATAAGAGTACAGTACTTTAAGATTTAAGTAATAAAAATGTAACTGTAGAAGTGACTGATCTGAAATTTACAAAAACAAAAACCAATAAAGAAAGTATATATTCAAGAGGGAGGCGTAAATTATAATTATTTGACTGACGACCGAATTTCTTTTCGATTAATAAGTCGTACGTCAAACGGCCATATTTCTTCAACTCTGTTTTTTTTATTTTGAAATAGGTTACAAATGTAATATAAAACGCTAAAATTCAATCTTTATAACTTTAATTATGGCACATAATAGGAACATTAAGTAATATGTTCTCAATTATGTGTTATTATCTTTATTTATATGGTAATCTTTCAGCATTTACTATTTTTACATTCATTACTCATTTTCACATAGTCAAATAGTTCGTATTTCGAGGAAAACGAGCAATGTTTGAAGCAGTTGTAAGAAATTAATTTACATGATAACATACTTCTGCTATCTTACGAAACAATTAAAAGAAGATCATAAGTATAGTGATTTCTTAAAACGTAAGTTTTATTGACTTCAACAGTATTATAGATCAAAGGATATTTTACCATTTTCATTTGAAGTAGATACAAAATATTATAATACTTACTCTACATTAAGTTCATTAAAGCTACTGTGAAATTTTTCAAAACCATTAAATTTATAGTTTAAAAAGAAATAAAATATGAATTAATTTAAAATACTGAATTAATTTAAAATATAACCATAAAACTAAATATACACCTCAAATAAATAAGAACACTACTAAAATAATACAGGTGCACTCCCACAAAGAATTTTATTTTATATACAATATTTTAACAGTGAACAATGACATGCAATTCAAATATTTTGGTACAGAATTTTTTTACATAAGTATTCCAATAGCTTATAATAATTAAACATTTGGCTTTCTAACAACACTTTTAATTTCAGCTTAAAAATGCAATTGTTCTTAATTTCATAAATATTTTTTCAGAGCAAAAAATATATTGTAAAATCATTTATCTAAATACTTTTTTATAACAAACAAATATGCTTTTGTAACTGATGCTTCAAACTATGACAAATAACAAATTTTGATCAAAATATTCGTCATCAACATACGAGTACATTTTTTTCCAAAGCCTTTTGTCATATTCAGTCATATAATCTTGATGGTCCAAGACAAAGATTAAAATAAGAATAAATAATATTGTACTTTGTATAAATTTGAATTTATACACAATTTAAGAGAAGAATTTTTTTTTATTCCTTTCATTATTTTATTCTTTTTATAAATAGATCTATAAATAGAATTGTGATGAGTTTTTAAAAGTATCACTTCAAAACAATTTTAAGCTGAAAGAGCAATTTTAAACAGATTCAATACTACGAAACAAAAATTTAAGGTAATTTAAATCTGAAAAATGTTAATAGTACTTTTTTGATTTAAAAAAAAAGACAGAAGTTGTGATATATACGTATGCACGTTTGTTTTCGTATATACGTTCTATTTTTAAAATAAGTCGTCATCTTATTGATTTATTTTATTTAACATACAATTAATTAATAAATGACATATATATATAGCATTCTATTAAATAAGAAAAGAAAACTTCAAATATATTGAACAGTAATACTGTGTTATACAAATATTTGAAAAAAAAATCACAATAGTGCTTCAAAGTTTTTTAAAATTTTGTAATCGTCCTTTAGAATTTACTTTCCAACATGAGAAATTACTGGTCATTTCCATATACATATCCAGAATTACAAAAAATGCCAAACGCAATTGTAAATATTAATAACACTTGTTATGGAACACGAAAGAATTATTTTTCGTTTGAGCATAGGATATTCAATAATATCACTTGATCTTTGGAAATAATAATGAAAATGATCACAGCAAAATACTTCACTGAGATAAACGAGTTATTTTGACTGGGAAGAAGTGTGTCATTGCGTACTCTTCTTGATGACATGAGACGGAATTCAACAGGATCAAATATCCTTTATTCATAAATCTGTGCTGCATTATTTACCACTTATTCTCAAACACTCTTCAGAAAAATATTTGTTTTTTTCTTCTGTTTTAAAGCTATTCCATTACATGGCACAATTCAGGGAAAATGACAGTCTTTCTGTGATATACTGTTCTTGAAATGATGATGGCATTTTATAATGATTACTTTAGAATTGAACACTCATTATAGTTTGTTTTATTATTATTGTTATACAATCATAAAAGAGGCAGCAAGGAATGTTGGATTTTTACGATGAATGAGCAGTACATGATTTAAAATGTCTGATGCAGTTTTCAACAGACATGAGGCACTCTTCTTATCAGATCCTCTTCAAATGATTCTGGGAATAAAAAAAATTTAATTGAGTTTATTTGAAAACAAAGTGAGTATCAGCTCATAATATAACTGATATAGTTAAATAATGATTCAATCAAAACATGCATTTTAACAGAAGGATTTATTCAATTATAAATATACGTTCTCAAAACGACAATGGAACATTAAATATCATGATGATATAATAATTTCCAAACTCTTACCTAAATTTTTTTGAGTACTTAATTTTAATAAAACATATCCAACTTAATATAAATTTTCTTTTTCAACAAATTACATCGGAAAACAGTATTTACTTCTCGGGATTCATTAATAGTTTAAATATATGTATAGAATAATTAATATTGAAGACCACACATGTATTTTATTTTTGAATTAGTACACAAACACCCATTTCATATTATATTATATTGCATTGCATTGCATATCATTATATATTATATTATACTGTAGGCTATAAAACTGAACAACCTAATAATTAAAGAAATAAATCAAAGATGGAAATAAAGTAATTACGTTGGGTTTGGGCAGACATAAGTGGTTGAACCTGATTGAAGGGAATCCAAACAATTTCACTCAACAAATTACCTTATCATAAAAGAGATAACCCCAAAATTTGCTAAGAAAATTTCACCCGGACAAAGAAATTTTATTTTAGAATGGTATCATAAATCTAGCAACTTTTTTAAAAAATTATTATATTCCAAATATACGCAATTTCAAAAATATGAAATGCTGAATATCAAATTAAATTAAAACTTTCTATAAAACTCTTTTTCGTCATAATCTAATTTTTCAAAATTTCAGCCGTGTATTGATAACTAACATTACTAATAAAAATATTCAAAGTAATACAATTATTAAGAATTTAATTTTTTTAATTAAAAAAATAATTTCATATTTAAAATTAATAAAAGAGCAATGTAAATAAATCAGATTTAAAAATATAATATAACTTTAATCGCTATCTATTAATTAGAAAAGAAAAGATTTTATAAATAGAATGTTTTGCTTTTATTTATCATAAAAGAAGTTTTTCCCGAAATCTATCTTTTTAAACGAAATAGCGTTAGAAAGAATAATATATTTAAATTAATTAAACCTCAACATATTTATTAAGCTATAAATGTGTTTTTAAAAATTAATGGTATAATTTTATACTTTGCAAATATGAAAAATGTCTATAGGTTTATTATTTTTTTTTCTGATATTTGTCTGTTACCAAGTTACACACACGAGCGCGCACCCACACACGCATTTATATATATATCATCAGCCCGGGTCTATGTTTCAGTATAAAATATGTTACAAATTGTGGACAATAATAATTTTTTCAATAAGGGTTTCTTAAAATTTATATATACATATAATTAATTATATCTTGTCTGTGCCTAAGAGGTCCATCAAATGATTCTCATCTTCATTCTTATAGTCTTTAGGTATCGGTTACTAATTACCAGATAGTGTCCAAGCCGAGTGGTTAACCCAACACTTGACTCCCAACTAACTTCCGATGCGAACTTGATACTCATTTATCAACCCTAGAAAGGGGAAAAGCTGAGTTGATCCATTACCAGTTACCCAAGTCAAAGCAACTGGGAATCGAACCCGTGTTGGCAGTTCTCGTAATGCAGCACGCCAACCACTACATCCCAGCCGTTACATAACTGAAATAAGCCTTTTGTCGATCATCAAGGGATATCAAAATCCTTTTTCATACAAATCGTTTTATTTTATTTGAATAATCTTTTTTAATTATGACATTCTGAATGGCAGTTTCAGAAGGATTCTTTAACATAGTTATTTCTCTTTCTAATATAAAAGTACAATTATAAAGTAAAAAAATTTCTCCCATTGCACCGATTTACTCTTTATTGTATGGCATCTTCAAATGAATTATGAATAACATAATCAAAACCTGCACCGTTTCTTTTGCACCATAAATCTGCATCTTCGAAAAATTAATACATCTTAATAAAATTTGGAAATACACAAATTCTTAAGTGGTCTAAAAATATCTTAAATCCCTGTATTCTTAAAAATGTATTTCAGAATGACTAGTAAATAAGAATGATGCAATATGACGCTTTGTAATATTCTGTAAATCTCGATTAGTCAACTAAGCTAATCCGGATGCATTTTGTTGACATGTAAATTTATCAACGAAATCGATTTGACATTTCGTGAGAGGCCCAAATATCGGGATTTCGACATCCATTCTTACGGCTTTATGCTTTTCATTTTATTCTGTATGACGAAGGTGTAATTCCAGTTTTATGATAACCGACATCTCGCCTTAATCCCTAACCAAATCACGGAAAAGGAATCACCCAGCTTTATCCCCACAAGCCGGATTGCGCTCTTCGGCACGGAACCAATTTCCGGGACGAACTGTCAAATCAGTTTACAATCCATCTGCGAATACCATGACGCATTTATACGATCAGTGATTCCTACCTCTGATAACAATCCAGGAGTTGTGATGCCTGTCGCATTCGGTTTCCGATAATTCATCAATGTCTGCAGAATCCGGATGAGGGGGGCAGATCATTCGGTGACCGCCGTCTTCCATGTCGCTGGTCCCGTCGTCATAGCTGAATAGAAAAGTGAAATAGTATGTTATTAGAAATCTGCTATGAGTTGTGAGTAATTAAGACATACAAAAAAAAAATGCCAAATATTTTAATACTATTAAGTTTACAAGGAAATGAAAATTTTGTCAATAAATTACAAAAATATATAGGTTAATAATTTTTATAAGACTATCATATTTAATTTTATAATTTTGATAGTTAGCCATTATTCATTGATGTATGGTGAATTCGAAAATTTTTTCAATTAATAGCCGATAGATATTAATGTATTTCAGACATGGAATGAAAATATAATACATATTCACAGTTTCTACCATTGCTAGTTTTGTAAATTATTTGAAACTTTGTGAATAATATATATATATACATACAAAATCTTTTCATTTTCGTTTTTCTTTTATTTTCTCCTTTCATTTCATTAGCTTATTTCAATTTGCATTTGGGAGTGATCCAATTCTTACTTAAACAACAGGATGCACTGGGAAAGTTTGGTACTATAGAACATGCTCAGCCCCTCAATTCAGTCTCCCGTCTAAATGTACATGTTTTGTTTTGTTGAGTATTCAATTTATTCCTTTTGTTTCCAATTTTATTCATTTATTTTGCATAGTTCTATAAAAGTTTTCATTTTTAATTTTTGGATTTTAATTGATCTATTTTTTTTGTAATTTTAATAATTTAAATGTTTTATCATATATATATATATATATACAAAGGATACATATAATTATTAATGTTAATTAGACATATTTTAAACTATACAAAATTTTACATTCTTGAAATTAAGAATTATAACCTCTATAAACAAATTCAATAAATAATTATTAAAATTATCTTTTTTGATGTTAAATATACTTTATTGAATTTTGTTGTCTCTTCGGCAGAGCTGGAAAAAGACAAATTGTTTTTCAATGCAAAATTGCATAACCAAATATTTTTCCTATAATTCAAATTTTTCATATTTAGAGATTCACTTATGTTTTACTATGCCATTGCGTATCATTTGTTTCTGTAATATCAATTATACTAGTTCCTTAGAAAGTAAGTTCAGTTCTTGGAAACTTATAGAAATATACGAGCTGTGAAACGAGCTGGATTTTTAAAGCTTTCCTTTGTAAGCTTTATTGCTAAGAATCTGAGAATAGGGACCAAGAATTAGGTATAGGAGTTATGAGATCGATTAAATTAGACGGAGAAATTACGAGAGAAATTAATTTAATTGAGGTCATGTGTAGAGAGTATTGGAGTTCTGATTAATAATTTCTGATGTTGATAGTGATAAACTGAGTCTAGATGCATGTTTATATTTTATGATATATGAAATATTTACATGGTCATAGATATAAATCCATTAATATAAATCCTCTAAAGACTAACTAAAAATATTCAAGCTTGTTATTTTGTTTTATAACATTATTAATTTTTGCTAGGGAAAAATATGCAAATTTATTAATCAATCGGGAAGTCTTATTTATTGCAATAAAATACAGTTGCTTTAAAAATGATTGGTGGATTAAAAGTAAAACAGTTAAATTTAAAGACATTTTTTTCTTATTGTTGAATTATTTGATGCACATTAGTCGTCTTAAGAAATATTTACTTCATTTTTGAGCTGGTTAAAAATTTATCCTCGGATAAATTACCAAACAAAATTCGACTTTTTAATTTTAAGTAGATAAAAACTTTGTGAATGGAGTAAAATATTTGTAATTTTGCTTTTAATTTAGTGAAAACCTATTTCTATATTTAAACTTATTATGCTGATGATATGCAAAATATTTCATTAAATATTCATCGTGTGGAATAATGGGGACTGATTTAATATTAAACAGAACTGCCTCTAAGAGACTTCACATAGTTTATGGCAAGTGAGAGGGGATATCTAGTGTCATCTTCACAACGGGCTGAGATTCTGTTACAAAATCCATAAGCAACATATTTATCATAATACTCCAATTCGATTAAAGTGAAACATTTAAAAGAATGAAACTATTGACTTACAACTTTTAACCAAAGTAAATAAAATCAGGACCTTACTGGACTCAGAAATAACATTTACATTTTTAGTGTTGATTTATAAACACATTTTGAGTATAAGGTCTTTTACATATTTGTAATTAATTTGAACACTTTCGAGTATGAAAAATTATAAAACCGAAAGTGACTTATACATTTTTAATCAACTGGCAAAATAAAACACATAAAATCATGTTTAATATTTTAAACATATAGATTTAGATTCCTGAGCTTGCTGTGTCGAGAAATAAATAATATGTATGTACGAGTAATTTGAATACCTTTGCATTTAGTTTCATTTTTGTCAATTTGCATAAAAGTTCCTCATGCAATACATCTATTTATATCTGTGGATAAAACTATATAGATATGATGTCATAGTTGTTTAGGTACCAATAAAATATATATTTTAAATTTGTCTAAAAGATTTGCAATTATAAGCTCTCAGTTACAACGTTTGCTTAAAAATGCACAAATAAACCGTAGAAAATAAAAGACATCATTTTTTAAAAGATTTAAATCATAAAGATATGAAATTCGAAGACAGGATTTTAATAAAATATGACGTAGTATATGTATAGTAATTTTTTTTTAATCTAGCTTTTTTTTATTTAATTTTTTTAGTTTTTCTTGAAATAATAACTTTATAAGTTAAGATTAGAAAACAAACTTGAGTACAAAAAATTAAACTTATTGAGGGACGAAGACAAGCCAAAGCAGCAAGAACTCGAATCATCATTGTAGTATCATAATGAATAATAAATAATAATAAAAAACTTTAGAAACATTTTCAAAGGTATGAGATGGTCTTAAAGATATAGGAAATTGAGATTTTTATTAGCAGAAGGCGATCGTTTCTTGTGCAAAAGTGCATGAAAGAGTAGGTTACAAATAGAGTGGCAGCTGCCTGTATAGAAGTGTATGTAGCTAGCTGCATACTTTTCTAAGCAGTACCATGAAAATTCCAGTATCTCTACAAGCAATATCTTATAGATTTCACGAATGACAGCTATACGCAAGAACAGTTGTTTGCATAATTTTGAAACACCATCATATACGAATTTATATACGAGTTTGAGTTCGGCTTGCCTACATAAACAATTCGAGGCCATTGGAAACCGTATCAGCCAAATTATTCCAATGAAAATTTAAAGACTTCTGATTCTTTTTGGCTTAAAAAGTTTTGTACAATCATTTTTATTCTCTCAATTTCATTTTTTGAATAGGATTAGGATTACACACAATATCTTCATTAAAATTCATCAAATAGTTTTTTTATTGATAAATATCTATATGTTGCTCTGTTTTAAGAGGCATATATATATATATATATATATATATATATATATATAATACATACTTAATGTACAATAAATATAAAAAAAAAGTTCGAAGGAAGTATGTTAGTATTCTAAACACTAATAATTAAATTTTATAAATATTGCAATGTAAAAATAAAATATATTTTAAAAGCTTACATAAATACATATGTATTATAATAAATATCAATTTCATTATGAACTGCTTAAGACTTGAAATATTATCAATAGCATTACACATTCTTATATGTCAATTTAAATATTTCTGTGTCTATTATACAAATCCACGAAGTTAATCTTATTGTTTCAAAATGTTTTCAGGGGCTTCGCAGACGTAAAATAAGAACCGTAAGCATATTCTTGCCAAAATGAATATTTTAATTTATTTTTAGTGATACTTTTTTACTCCTCCCAATTCCCCTTTCACCATCTTTCAGTGTTTCCCAGAAGATGCAGTATTTTATCCTTAAATATTTTCTCTTCCAATAACGCACATTTTAATAAGTTTTTAAGCACCATTTAAATTTGCGATATCAGTTTAAAAATGGAGGAGCTACATTAGTTTCTATTGTAGTTTTTAGAACTACATTTATATTAAGAAAAAAAGGAGTTTGTGTATGTGTATGTGTGAGTGGACGACGTAATGCTCAAAAATTGAAAGGCCCGGAGGTACAAAATTTGTATCACTGAAATGAAATGAATGATCACTGAAATGAGTGATGATAAAGTGCATTTAAAAACGAATTGTTCGAAATTCCCTTTAAATTTTTTAAATTTAATCATGAAGGAAGCAATAAAGTAAATTTGTCTTCACTGCACATCGTCTGTCACACGACGTCAGGGACTTTTAAAAATTATGATTTACATTTAAGGAGATTTTCTTAAGGTCGTTGTATTTATCGCTTATTTGATCTTTTAAGCAGAATGCTCTTATTAATGGATTCTTGTTCTTATACATTTGTTTATTCTATTTAAAAATTCATTCAATTTCGCATCGAATGAATTATTGTATGCTATTTTCCAACGAGTAATTGAACTTCCAACCTCTAAAGAATATTTTCCGAAATTGTCCTCATTTGCACAACTACATGTGTTCCAATGATAATATTGTATGTATATCCAATGTTCCAATGATAATATTGTTAAATAACAAGACTGAATCTGCTACAGAAGAAGCATGCATGTGCCAAACACCGACGACCGACAGCTGTTTATCGTAAAACCTTCTCTTGCGAATGCAGTACCTCTCGCTTATGTAAGTAAATCCATATAGCAGAAGCTTACGTTCGCATTAGATTTACTTTTTTTGTTTCGCCAAAAAATGATAAGTGCAACAATAGAGAAACAATTGTTGAAAATTTCACATGAAAAAACCGCTACTTATTATTTATTGAAAGAAGTGTATGACAATAAATGTTTATTGTGTGCACGTGCTTTTGAATAGATTAAGCGTTTTAAGATGGCCGAGAAAATATTGAAGATGATTCACGCCGGGTCACCCTTCTATGTCAAAAACGGTTAACATTATCAAAAAATCAGCAATCTATTTCGATCTGACCGTCGGTTCAGTATTCGTTCGATGGCTGAGACTGTAGGAAATGACAAAGAATCTATACGGCAAATTTCTCCATTAAGATAATGCGCCAACTCATTCCACATTGCCTGGCAAGAGCGTTCTAGCCAAATATAGCATCTTAGTGTTAGACTATTCGCCTTATTCGCCAGTTCATGAGCCATTCTATCTGTTTTCTAAGGAGAAATGTGCAATAAAATTAACAAGAGTTGAGTCCATTGAAACTATGAAAGTGAAATCATCTCGTTATTCCTGAAGGAAGTGACAGAAGAAGACCTCCAGCACAGTTTATAATAATAGATGATTAACATGGAATGATGTAGGGATAGAGGAGGGATATACATTGAAAGTGATTAATAAGTAAATATGTATGACATAAAAATAAAATGTTTTACTGTGTCAGTCTCATTATTTAATTAGTCACAGCTCGTAGCTCACGTTTTCTACACTATCATTTCTCCGTAATGCCCCATTTGTAGCATGGTGGCCTAAGTACACGTTTTCTAACTTACCTAGCTGGATTCGATAAACGACTTCGTTTTTCACCTGCTGTTTGTAGGTACCTATTATTTTATTTTATATCGAACTTATTACACAATTTTCTTCTTTAATTTAATTTCTAGAAATCATAGTTTTTTATTAAAAAAAAGTTAATAATTTTCTTCATTTTTTTTAAAACAAATATTTCTTAATTAATAATTAGGCCTCGAATAATATGTCGCAAGATAACAATTTTTTACGCATCTGAGAGATCTAAGTGTGACTAAATTTATTTTGAAGTTTTGAATTAACTGATTATTGACAAATTTTTAAAACTAATGATAAACTGCGTCGAGTTTGGATTTTTAAGTTTTTTTTTAATTTAATTTTTATTAGTAGATAGGAAATACATTATGAAGAAATAATAAATATAAAGAATAAATATTAGATATAAAAAAATATTAAAAATATTTTAAAGTTTTCTTTACATATTTTTTCCTGTAGACTGTATTAACACAGCACTAATATTTACTCGAGGGAATTTGATTGATTGACTGTTCATTAACATGAAACTTACAAACAACACGAGGGTTACTGAGAAGGGAGCTGGTTATTTTGAACCTTGCTCAAGTGACGGGGACGACACCAAAGCTTGCTCGAGAGGAAGCTGTTCCAAACTACAATTTAAATTATAATTTTTGGCATAATTTATTATTTCAAACTGTAGAAACCATTCGCTACAGACTCACAATTTCCAAAGCCCTATATTCATTACATCATAAACTTTAACGACGAGTAATTTGTTAGTCTTATATATTCTTAGTGTGATTTGGCAAATAAAATTTTATTTAAATGCAGTGCATGCACAGATTATGTATTAATATTAATCTTTCACATGTGTCTTCAAAATGCATATTTTTAATAATCTGAATTACATATTTATTTCAGCTAGAATGAATATGTTGCAAAATAGAGGCAAAACTTAATTCAACAACTGTTTTGTATTTGATTAATAATTTATGAGTGCTCCACTATTAATGCTTTTAAATAAAATATTAAAATATGAAATGAAAGTGTTATTTGTTTAATACCATGAGAGAGAGAGTATTCTAAAAACAACATAAAGAAAAATGATGAATATGGTGCTATGTGGATAGTTTTAATCTTGGCTTCATTTTGAATACTTGTTTCTTAAATTAACTTTTAGTTCAATTTTCTCTTTGAAATTCAATTTATACCATATGTAAAATGTTTATAAAAGTTTCATTCTATAGTCTGGTTCTACTTTAACAAAGAGGCTGAAGTCTTAGCATCGGACCACTAATTTAAGCTGAATTTTTAGTATTGTAATATATTACAACAAATTAATAAGTTAATAACACAGTACATTACCAGAGAAACTAAATTTGTTAATTCAGAAGGGAATTTGCTTTAGAAGTTTAATATTCAGAATTATGTTTAATCTACTATGCAGAACTTTGATGTTTGTTCCTCTAAAACACAATTTTTAATTTTAAAAAAACATATTTATTCCCTTAACTTTCCTTTCTTTTAATCAGTTGTACAAAAATCAACAAACATTTCATGTTGCCTGTCATGAGAAATAAAATAAGTGAAAAAACTATTACACTTCATGTATTACAATAAAGAAGAAGAATCTTAGTTATGTAACTTATATGCATTTCTTCTAGAGTAATATTCATATATATCTTAAATATTTCAGGAAGCAAAATAAATTAATACAAAGTTCCTTAATAAAATTTAAAACCATGAAATTTAAAAAACTTAAGCGAAAAAATTAGTGTACGTTATAACCCACTTCTAAGTATAAACAATTAATACACTTTTCACGTAGTAGGAATTATTTTCAAAGTTTTATTTCACATACAAAAACTAATATTTTGCAATATCATCATCGAGTGTAATGCAAATTTAAATTAATAAAATTTGTTTTTCATATATTTTCCGATGCAGTATTAATTTTAATTTCCTTTTGCAATATATTATTCTTTTAATTATGCCATTCTTTAAGTATATAAATCAGCACATTGGAAAGAGAAATTAAAATTTTTGCTCCTAAGAAAAAGATTTGTTATTGTGTAAATAAAAAATGCAAAGTAAATAAATTTTCTTAATACAAAACTATTGATCTTCTGCCTTACTAAAATACTGCAATTATAAAAAAAAGTGAACGGAATAAAACTTTAAATAACATCTATACTAAACAACTTTTTCTTTGATATACAATAAAATCAAAACGCAAATACAAAACTAAAATCTTCCACACTGTGTAATGTATTTATGTATTTCAATTAAAAATATAAATCTAATTTCCTAATAAATAACAAGACAATTGCATTAAATTACAAAACCATTTTAACTATAATGATTTATATACATAGAGAGTAGCATAAAAGTAACTATATTTACTATACTTCTTCAATTAATGAGAAGATGTGCTTTAAATATTATAAAGCTAAAAGTCTAAAGTAAACGTTTTTAAGGATGAATTCCAATTATTTCTGTATTACGATCTAGGCAAATCTTTGTCGCTAGTAAATTTTCTTAATACTCTTTTAGGAAAAAGGAAATTAAGTAATCGATAAATTCCCGCAGGGAAAATATTTCTTTTTTTTTTTCTCTTTTTTATTTCAATGATTTTTTCCCCTTCGAATGGACCTCATCCTTCTAAGCCTAAGGAGCGATCCAGATAGCTTCTATAATTACCGATTTTTTCCTTCTCTTTTTGCTTCCAAATATAAGCTCGAATGCAGGGAAATACTTTTTTCCTCTTTCTTTGCAATTTTATTGGTTAGCGGGATGTAAAATTAAGCTCCTGCCGGGCCGTAATGACAGTTCTAATCAATGCGTGAAAGTTTTGAGTTCCGAAATTTATGAAGCGTATCTTTAAACTAATTACTTTGCATCGGAATGAAATAATTAGAAAATTAGGCAACGTCGAAAATGAGTTATTTTTATTCAAGTTCGGTGACAGGTTTAGGATATCCGCTTTTTAAACTCAGAGAGAGAAATTAGATAAAACTACATATTCTGATAAGCCTGAAATCACTGAAATTAAAGTCACTTTACAATCAAACATCACTGGTTCATTAATATTTTAAGGCTGATATCCTTTTACATGCGCGCTTAATGCTTAAATTTATGTTACGTGGTTTCTGAAAGAAACGTGTGGGCATGTAGAATATTGTTCCACAATTCACACAAAAGATTTTGAAAAATTGATATAAATTTTCATACTTCAATAGACATAATATTATTCAAAATTAAACGAAATGATTTCTGTTTTAATTTCTGAATCTCTCTCTCTCTCTATGACATAGCATTTCTTGTTCATTAATACTTTATAAACATTCATGGTTTTAATTGTATTCTTAATATTTATATAAACAGATTCTTTGCCAAAAAAATCCTTCTTCTGATAATAAAACAGAAGTTTATGCCTGCGTACCAGTGTGTATTGTAGATTATGCCTGCTTTCAGCAGCATTATATTTAATTTTGAAAAATGGGTTAAAGCAATAAAAAATGTTCTTTAAAACTCAAATTGATTGAATTGAAATTACTAAATATACGTTCTCACATATTGACTAATGCATTACATATTATATATATATAAATAATTAATAATCGAAAAAATGACTTAAACAGGGTCAAATTATTAATATTCGAAAAGCATTGCGAAGTAATTATTTTTGTCTCAAGACCATCAAAATATTTAGCTTGGATATGATTTTTTTTCCTAATTCTTTTTTTATTTCAGTAGAGGGAGAGAACGATTTTCCCATGCTAATGTAAATTGTCATCACGATATACATTTTTAATTTTTTTTTTCTTCTTTATATGCAAATTACTTCCATATTATTATATCTTAAAAAACTTCTTCCTGATTTACTTATATGAAATTTTCTGTAGATTCATAAAATATTATACAAGTCTTTTGTTTTTGTTTTTATTTATTGGAAAGAAAGACTGAGTGGTAGGATATTTTATAGCCACTTTTTCTTTCAAGTTTATATTTTAATTAAGGAACCAATATTTTGTTAAAAACTCACTCAACGCTTCTCGAAATGTTGAAAATTGCAAAAACAACAGTAAAAAATACTTTGCATAATTATATATATATATATGATGTTATACTTCTATTATTAAAAATAATGAACAACATAATGAGAGTCTAAATGAACTTTTTTTGCAAAAGTTTTAATTGTATGTATTTGTTAAATTGTAAAAACGTTCATTTTAAATATATCAAACCTCTAATAATACAGATATTAGAGGTATGTTTAGGTATAAAATTTTAAGAATATATTTGTATGATATTGAATGTTGTCAAATTAAAAGAAAAATATTTTACAACTAAAATTTTAAACTTATGCTACTTTAATCTTAGAAAGTTTAATGTAATACATGGAAAAGAGCATTATTTATTCATAATGCAATTTTTACTGATAATAAAAACAATATATATCTAAAATACATTTGTTTTATAATCATTGGAATTTGAATGAATTGAAAGCGCTAATTTTAATATGATTTGAATTTATTTTCAATAAAATGCATAAAACATTGACTTTGCATAATTTTATTTAAAACTTATATTTTTTATACATTTAGGCCTTTGATTCTGAGAATTATTGAAAATGAAACAACTTAGGATTATTTTGTGTTTGAATTGATTATCTCACATTTATACATAATAATACCTAAATCTGAAGCTAAAGAGGTTATGAATTTCGAAGCTAAGTGAAAAAAATCACAGTGTTAGTACACAATACAATAAAACTTTCTAATTTCCCCCTACAGCTGGTTGTCCGGGTCTCATTAGTCAAAGCAAAATGTTTCAAATTATTTTAAAAGATACTGACAGCAAAAAAATACACAATACATCAATATATTGTTCAGTAGTTTTGTACTTTTCTCTACATTTCTTCATTTTGATAAAACGGGGAAAATAAAAATACTTTTTTCTGTGTGCCAATTCTAAAGGTTGAAAGTTAATTAAATATACGTAATCTCACAATAAATATTCGTGACATCCATTAAAGAAAACAAGAAACTGAAATGTTTGTAAACTTTTTTCTCAAATGTATCGGATAAAAATATATCTATTCTTTTATGAAAATATTTGTTCACATGTATAATATATGAATTCATATTCTACTTACATTAATTGTCCAATTACCTAAAGAAAAGTTTGCTGGAATTTTTTTTTAAAAAAATTAAAAATTAATGATGATACAAAAATGTTCTTATATTTTACGTTTAAGAACAGTGGCATAGAAAAATGTCCTAATTCAATGCAGAAAAAGTTGAGAACTTCCAGAAAGAGCAAAATATTGATATTTAATTATTCAACTATATTGGTTATAGTGGTATCTGTTTAAGATACAGGCTGAAGATTATTAAGCCAACAGAATTTTCAACAATAAAAATTGTCTCTCATGTCTTAAATAGATTTTCACGTGTATCTAAAAATGTTTTCCAAGAAACTATTGTATTTAATATGATCAGTATGTGATTTATATATTAACCATCAAAAAAGATGCACCCAGAAGGATACAAGGAGCATAAATGCAAATTAACGAAATTGTTTCATTCTTGTTAGATAAGCAAATGATTAAAATATCAGCCTTGTTGGCGTCAATTATGTCAGCAAGCAGGTGACACTAAGGACCTTTCAAACAGTTTTCTAAAAGTAATTTTTATTTAGTATGTTTGCGTTTAATTTAACGCTTTGAAGAGTACAATGCCTTTGAGAAGAAGACGCCAGTCATTTGAATAGTCTTATGCCATTGAGAAGGGTCTCATCATACGACTACATGAAATCAGATTGTCATTTCATCGGATTGCGTATCATATAGGTCGCGCAGATAACTTTCACGCTGCCGACGGAAATTGAGTACAAGGAACTCATAGCTGAAGACCAGTATACTCAGGGATACGTACATTTGACTACAAGTAGAGAAGATCAAATAATTGTCCGGCATGCACGAAGCAGATTCTCATAAGGAAGATCGAATTTCCACAATTCCAAACATTATGAGATTAGGGATGCCCTCTCTTCATTTTCCTGCATGTTTCTGGATAGAAAAAATTACTGAGATTGTCTCTGACGTTAAAGCCACACATCTTTAGAGACTGTAATGATACAAGGAAAGAGCTGTATAAAACCACTCGGAATGGCAGCGGCTCATTTTTAGTGATGAGTCTCTCTTTTATCTTTTTGGGGATATAACCACATCCTACTATGGCTAGAGCCATGATAGGTGATTTGTTGTCCTCGTCACATATGCTGATAGTAGAGTGTAATTGCAAGGGATGTTATTTCGTACGATGCCCGATTACAACTCGTCTTCAACGGAATCACTTTGGCGTTCCAAATGTACGTTAATGAGATATTTCGACCGGCGAGCGTTCGTTTTGTGAAAGACCATCCTTATCAACAAGACAACACTCTTGTTCTTGCCACTTCCACCTCAAGAACTTGCCTCGCAGCTCTAAATGGCCCTATGGCATATAAACACTGTGGCATGGCCATAGTGTTTAGACCTGTCCCCCATAGAAAACTTGTAGAAATATGCACAGATTTGAGTCAAGACGTTGTTAAGAACGCTACTCTATGCTACAACGCTTGAGAGAATGTATTATAAATATTAGCAGCTCAACATCCTATTGATAGTAGCAATGTTTTAGCATCTTGACCAATAATTTTGTGATACCCATGCTCATTTTTTTAATAATTTATTGTTTTTTTTTGAGAAATAACATAATTTCAAATTCATTTCAATCTGACTGTTCCTTCAAGGTGCGCTTTTTTGATGATGAATGCTTATTATATAGTTATCAATACAACTTAAATATATAGCAATTAAAGTTTTTTTATGTTTGCTTAAATGTTTTGAAACACAGTAACTAAAAAGTATTTTTTTCTCTAAGGAGTTATAACAGTAGTATTTGGTAGACTTTTATTTATTAAAAGATGTAGCACACGTATATACTCAAAGGAGATTTGATTTGAAAAAAAAATTGATGCATTATAGTATTTAAATATGCATAAAGAAAACAGATAACTGTATTATTGTTACTTATTAGAAAACTATAATATTTAATAATTATTCCATTCTTGATTAATCCATACAATATTAAAAATGTTTTCTAACTAAAATCTAACTAATATAACGTAATTTGTCTCATATACAGTTCTATTCATACCTAATATTTATTGTTTCAACAAGGTATTTCATTTTCAATGATTTAAGCTATCTAAACCTCGTTAGCTTAATTATTGTTTCTTTCTTTCGTAAAAAAGTTTTTTTAAAAAAAATAACGAACGAAAAAAAAATGTTTTTATTTTTAACTGATACTTTTATTTACGCATTCTACGAATCTTGAATGGAGCCTACTTAACGATGTGTTGAATTATAAAGACCAATATCAGTCAGTCACATTTAATTTCCACAGTTAGCCTTTAGCAAAAAAAATCGATTTAATTAAACTTCTCATTTTTTTGCAAATAAAAGGAAAAAAGATATTTTTCTAAAGAAGTCCGACCGTAAATGTAACTAAGTTTAATATTTTCTTGCATAAGTTTCAAATATTGATATGATCGCATACTTTCAATGACTTTTAACAAAATCATCATTTGTTCATCTCTTTGAAAGTTAGACACTAATTTATATAACATATTACAGGAACTTATTAATAAAATATACCTGAAATCTTAAGTACAAACAAATTTGAAAAGCTTTTAAATTTAATTTTGAAAATTAATGCAAATAAAAGCGTTTCGAATAAGAATATTTCCCCTGGGCATCTGGGGGCTTATGCTATACATAATTTTTTTCTTTCGTAAACTTGATCTACAAATGGTACTTTCGAATACAGCTTTTATTCCATACTTATTGGAAAAATCTGACAACTTAATACACAACATTTCAGCTCAACGTCCATTGAATAAATTCAATTTCAAAATTCAAATGCAATAAAAATATATGAGACGTTTCTCCAAACTTGCGGCATTTGAAAAAGTTTAAAGAACAGATCTTTCCTGAGTAGATGCCAAACAGCAGAAATGCTCAAGTCGAATATTCAAACAGCTTGGATCCTAGAAAGCATGCTCTTTTCTTTCCAGAAGGAAATGTCTGGGCATGTCACTATTCCTATTATCCCTCGGCAGATGTTTTGTGTCACTCGTTTCACTACTAATCCGCTAAAGCTGTCTCTTTCTTTCTATCGTTCCTGTTCTTCTCGCTCTACTCCCTTTTTCTAGTCTCTGCCAGAAGCAAACTAAAGAACTGAGTCCCTTTATTGTATTAGAAACGAGAAAGAAAGAAACGTATAAAAAAGAATTCAACTCAAATGGCGACCAAGTTTTTTAGTTTTGACAATTAAAGGCAGTAAAAATAAAATAAAGAAAAGTGATTGTGAAAAGTAAGAAGCTTTCCAATAAAAACTTCTCTAGGTCGATTTTGGAAAGACATTCATTTTAACAAAAAAAAATGACATAGGATATTAAGGACTCGAATATGTACTAAGACAATTTTCTTACGCTGTCATTTCGCCTTTTGAAATAGGATTAGAAAGTTGTCATGTGTGTTTTAAAAATGAAGAAATGAAGGTGCAGAATTCTCTGTAAAGGTAATAAGTCATTAAAAAAATGAGTTTAAGTAATTTAAATTAATCATTTCCTCAAAATGCCATTTTTAAAAGTATTTTTTCAAATTCGATTAAATTTAACTTTCTTTAAAAAAAAAAAAAAAACATGTCCTTTTAATGGGAAGCAATGAAGGTTTTCATATATGGTATAAAATTATTTTAGTTTTTCAGCTTTCTGGAATGTGAAATAATACATTCGTATTTTACATATAAATATGTATGACAACTTTCGATAAATTAGAAACGTGTTTATTCACACAGTGCTTATTAAATGATTGTATTCCACGCGGTTATATTAAAAGTAGAAAAAAAATTCATAAATTATTACAAAAATTCGTTTTTTCTTTAATAAATTATTGTGAATAATTTATTGTATGCAAAAATTAAATTTCATACTTCATAAATTATTACAAAAATTCGTTTTTTCTTTAATAAATTATTGTGAATAATTTATTGTATGCAAAAATTAAATTTCATACTTCATAAATTATTCAGAATAATTAATTATATGCAAATAAAAATCATTATTCGTAACATTTTCCCTTTAAATGGAAATTTATTTCCAATAAAATATTTTCAATTAATAAAGAAAACATTCCAATTTTATATGCTTACAAGAACGAATAATTATAAAAATGTAAAGAAAAAATGATACGTCAATTTCATACACTTTAACATACTTAAAATGGTGAAAATATCTACCTCTAAATTAACCAGTGATTACTAAAATGAATTTGAGCTTTTATATTATTGTAGATGATGCTTATTAAATTTTTATTATGGTCACTAATAACCGTTTTCATGCGTTCCTTATGATACTCATAATGATGCTTACTAAAATAATATTTAGTGTAACAACAGTTATGAAACATACTAACTTTTACTGTGAAAGTTGAAGAGAAAGTGCAACATTTGAGATTTTGAAAACCGAAATCTTATTTATTATCTTTATATATATATATATATAAATATATATATATATATATATATTATAAAAATAAAGCTGGTGAAGACGGTGTAAAATAGTTCACCCACAATATATTTTGCGTATTCAATATATACATATAATATTAATTTAGGTTTGTTGAATTTATAACTTATTGTTACAGCTTTCATTGAAATGACAGAAAGTTTTTAGGTATAAAAAATAGAAAAAGAAATAAAACTAAAAAAAAAATAAATTTAGATTTCAAATTTAATTCACAACATTTAAAATAGTTAAATTTATTATTTTTAATATTCATATTTTAATTAAAATTACTTTTATTGTTTTACATACCATGGTCATAAATACTTAATTTTAATATATTGGCTTACGTATTTTTTCAAAATGGCTATATAAAATAACTTTAATTCTAGAAATAAAATGGTTTGAGAAATTTTCCTTTAAGTAGCTTAGTTACAAACTTAATTAAAAAACTTGTACTATGATTATATTCCTAAGAATTACATAATCAATGTCAAAAATTCTGAAGGAATATTAAAACAAAACCAGGTTATTTATCATTCAGAATAATAACATGAAATTATATATGAAAATGCTAATGTGCTTTATACATAGAACCAACTAATATTAGAATGATACTGATTTTATTATTGCCATAAACTAATAACAGATAGAAAAATCTGATTATATGTGCAAGAATATCCCAAGGAATATCCAGAAATATATTAATGTTTAGCATTAGATTGCTGACTTAAGTATGGTTTACTAGATGTCATTGAAATTGCATTATATAAACAACGACGAAAAGAAAAATCTCAGAAATCCATTAAGCTTGGATTAGCACCGTTTAAATTTATACAATGTAGCATAACCTAAAAGGAAATTGTTATTAAATCTATAGTAACAGCAAATTTATCTAAAAAGATACTCAAAACCATTGTAAGAGAAAGAACAATAAGGTGCTGTATAATTTTACTAAACTTCTACATTGAATTATTTTTGAAAGAAAATTTTAAATTAATTCAATTAGACTATTTCATTGAAGGTATGAAATAAGCACTGAAAACACTATTGAGATAATAAAAGAGTAACTCATGTAATGTAACAATATAAATAATACATATTGAAAACATTTTGTAGTTGATATTCAAACTAGTTGAAGAAAAATAATGCACAGTGTTGATAAATACATTTAAATAATATATAAATTGACTATTTCATCCCATATAAAATAAATTAAAATGAAACTAAAAACAAAAACTAAAACATGCCAAGAAACATAAATCTAGGAATGCGGCATAACAGATCCTTAAGGAATATATTCGTTTTCCTTGCACGTATGCAAACGAGGAACCCATGCAAAATCAAGTTTCACTCTCGAGACTCTTATTATATTGACACAGGGTAGTAAATTTTAGTATCAATTAAAGTACATTTTTTCAGTGTTATTAAAGTAAATACTCTTTCCCTTTAGTGTATTAGTTTTGCATTCATTGAAATTGTTGCTTTTCATCCAATTTTCAAATAGCTTTACCTGAAAGGCGATATGACTCGTTCCCTTAAAATCAACTTACATCTTTGAACGTAAGCTGCGACCCAATCTCCTAATGGAAAATATCAGGTGTTTTCGAAATGTATTTTTTTCCACGTACTAGCCAATAGCTAGAATGTGATGCCCTTTCACTGAGATTTAGAATTTTCTCATTTGTCTTTCTTTCTACCTTTAATCTCTTAGAAAATACAGATAATCAATAAGAAGAAACTATGTTCTTTGTTTTGGAGGATGGAATAATGCTTACTTAGAAATTTCATTATTTTGATTAGTTTCTTTGTTTCAATTTCTTAAATATTATTAGTTTGCGAGACAGTCCCATTTTCTTCAAAGCTTCATTAATTCTTCACATCGGATTAGGGTTTCTTGCATTATATTTCAATCTCTTTCAATACTTGAACAGAATATTAAAGAAAAAATTTAATGCATACATGCATTCCAAGAAAAGACATAACTATTTTTTTTTCTGTATTATTAGTTCTGTATTTAAGCTCACAGAAATGCTTCTTTTTATTTCTGTGACAATTTATAAGAACTCAGTTGTTCACATCACATTTCTGAGAAATTCTTTGTTTTTACTTAAAATTTTTTGTTTAATAAACATACAGAATTTTACTGTTACAAAAATAAGTCATTTTAATTTAAGCAAAAAATTTATTCCCAGCAATTTTTCCCTTCTTTTATGAGCCGCGCTGAGATAACCGAAATGAATGTAAATTTGAATTGCTGTGACTACTTGGAATTTTAATTTATTTGGCTTTGTTTCTAACTTATTTAAACTAGTAAACTTTTATTTTAAACGAGTTAATAATTACCTATATATGAAAATAATATTTACGTTGCTAATAATTTTGTATTTTTTTGTGGAATGATTCACTGTTGGTTTCCTTCAAACTTAAAAGCAGCACTCAGGCCATTGGTGACTGTCCTAATAATTTTGAGTCTCGGTCGATATTACTAGGACGACACCTGAACTGGTACCTCCTTATCCGAATTTCCATACCACGCCAATGGAAGGACTTGGAGCCACGACATATTTAACGTGCATCATCAACCCCGCTACACGGTGGGTCTTTAGTAGCCTTAGAACAAGAACTCGTGACTCAACTAAAATAGTGTCAGCCGCGCACAACAACGCGAGGCTACTACGGCCGCTCAGTTTTGTGGAAGTAACAGAAAATATAATTTATATAAAGTTTAATAGTAATAATACAGATGTAACAAAATGAAACATTCTCGAGACAATAACTGAATAAGAAATAATAATACTTTATTAAATTCCCGGCGCATAGTGCTTATTTAAGATGAAATATGAAAGTTATATGCCTAAATTTCTTATTGTAAGTGAAAATATTCTAATATGACTTTTCGAGAACACAGGTAATTAGCGCTTTCATCTATCACACAAAACTCCTAATAAATTTAACTCCAACTTCTAGTAAACAATGCTTAGTTTATATATGGTAAATCAAATAGCTGCTTATTATAATAATTTAGATCCTGTATTTCTTACCTTTACGCATCACTCGTTTTACAGATAATTCTATCATTCTAGTGAAGCATTGTGTAATCGCATTCCGAAGCATAAAATTCAATAAAATATAAATATAAGCAAATGTCATTTATAATTACCTTTTGAAAAAAACTAAATAATTTCAATGTTTACATTTAATTATTTCTAATGCACAAAGAAAAATAATTAATATTTTATACCTTCAATCAATAAATATACTGCTCTTTATAATGATTTCATAAATTCATCTGAAATACTGTTAAACCGAGTTTATTTTTATACATTTTAAAATAAACTTTTAAAACTGATAAAGAAAGAAGTTGGGTATTGATTAAATAAATCTAAATAAAACAGTACTATTTCGTTCTTCATATTAATGGTACAATTACATGTTAATCGTCTGTTGTTATATTTCGTCCTATTTTTCAGTTTAAGTGTCACTGTCATACATGTAATTTTACCATAGTAAGTTACATCCGAATCTATAACTACATCCTAATAATTACGTGTAATATTCTTATAAAAATCATTGAAATGTAATACAAATCTAAACAAAAACATCATCTGACTTCTTACAAGAATCACTTATCAATAATATGTAATTTATTAATATTTTTACACCTGATATTACTTATAATCATGATGGTGTCAGATGTAAAACTTGTCTTCGATATCTTGGGTTCGAAAGGAATAAATTAACAATAATTAATTCAAAATATTTTCTAGGAGTATCTAATATATGAGTGATGTTAATTAATTTTAAAATGTGCCGATTGGCACAATTGCCTTTTTTGCTTATAATTTGAAATCATTTAAACAATAGAAAACTCTCTTATAAATATAAATTCTGAAAGGAAATGAATATTTTCAACAAGTGCGAAAAATATTTTTTCCATAGAAATCAATTTAATAATATGTTAAGGTATCCGACTACGTTAAAAACTCGAATTTCGGAGAAAATACCGAATTTTTTTTTATTTATTCATTAAAATATTTGAAATCTTCTCTTTCTGAAGCTACCTTCCATTTGCAGCTACGGTATATAGAAATCAAGTTTTAAGTATTTTAATATCAGGCACTTTCCAAAAGAATTATAGAAGTGTTTGAATTACTTTTACTTAAATAAAATAATATAACTGGAAGGCCGAATGAATATTTTATGCTTTATTTATGCTATAATATTAGAATTACATGAAATAAATGAATGGGACATGTAATGCAAACCTTTAAATGGCAACATTTGCTTTAAAGAGACCATCCTCGTTTTATAACAAACATTCCAGCAAAGCAACTTTTCTGTCCTTCGTCCCTTGGCTCATATCACATATTTCAAAAGGGATGTTTTGAAAAGAAAAACATGTCTACCATTACTTATTTTTTCCTCGAGGGAATAGCTGAGAATTCAGCATCTGTATAATGGGAATAAAAGTCGTTTCTCGCTCTTAGGCCTACTTATACGCTAAAGAAATACTGAATGTATGTCAAAAACTAAAAGGAATTAATGTTTTTGTATGACAGAATAGCCCGTATAAAAAGAAAAAGAAACAGGGAGAGAAAAATCCCTTTCACATGAAATCTAGCGTACATAAAATGATTAAAGAAATGGCTTATACGTTTTATACAACTTAAAATGTTACATAGTTCCTTTATAATAATTTTAGTTTAATATGTAATGAAACATATAAAGAGGAGTATTTCTATTAGTTGAATTTCCATTAAGCTATTCAAATACTAAAAGCGATTAAATAAAAAAAATTTCAAAAGAAAAAAGAAATACAAATTGTTTAAATTGTGTTTATTTATACTGAATTGATTTTCCAAGTTAATTTTGTACTACATACTATTAGGAAAACGAATAAGAAATATTAAATCCTTATGAGTAAAAATTTACTTAAGGAGAAGTTTGCCATAATATTATGCCAACAATTATTGTTATAAATGAATGCGTTATATACTTTGGAAAATAAAATTCGATTGTACTTACGAAGTCACTAGTTCATTAATAAAATTCTTTATATATTATTCGTTTTGTACAAAAAAATAATTTTTCAACGTTGTCCATCAAACAATGATAAAACAAATTGTATATATATATATATATATATATATATATATATATATATATATACATATATATATATTAGAAGATTTTATATGTCACTAAGCAACCAGTACAAAATCTTAAATTATTATTATGAATTGAAAATGCTCTTAATTCGTATTTTCTTTAACGACATACAATTACTTAAATATGTCATGCACATAAAATATATCATACAGTTAACAATTAATTACATTAACTATTAATATCGCCATATTTTTTTTTGAAAGTTTTATAAATAAAAATCATTATTAAGTTGTTCTTCCCAACTTGCTTTCCCTTAACTCGAAAATATTTCAGGACTATCCTATTAATACTATAACTAGAGAATTATACAAATGTCAGTGTGTCTTAACAACAACTTCGAAGTCTTCAAATTCAATTTTGAAACAGATTCCTTTTCATCTTAACATTTCGTCGTAATCCTTTCCGCTTTCAATTATCTTTACGCCTCTAAACAAATGCCAACAACAAAGCAGAAGCAAAGAAAGGGTTATCTTCCTAACTTCTTGAGCAAACAACCTGACGAAAGGTCAACTCGGCTGCAATTAAGTCATCCTGATTACGTTGATGGGACGCTATAGAGCTTCATTATAGTGGGAAGACCATCTCAATACGTAAAACGATTGAAGCGTAGGTATTGGACGGGGAGGTGACTTCGATCAATAGCAATCAAGAAAGAGTATGGGATGGGGGAGGAATGGAAAGGACTGGGAGAATAATATCAACTGGGTATCGCAGGCGGGACGACACAATGTCCAAGCACTAGGACGACAATAGATTCAATCAGCAAGCCAATGGAATAGACTGATAGTGTTTGGGACTATCGACTGCAAGATCTCGTTTCCTTTCTGAATGGACTAGGGAGTAAAACGGAGAGTAAAAGGTCCACTGAGACTATCAAGGGTCGCAAAAAAAGGAGTGAGATGGATGATGCTATTTTGTTAGAAATTTGCAGGGATTTGTGAGGACAAAGGGATTTATAGAAGGGAAAATCAATTTGATTTGAATTAGAGAGTTAGGGTTTAAATCATGATGGAATTGTTGCAGTCAGATTTAAATTAATTTTATTTGTAGAAAGAAAATGGTTTATTTGTGACCTTGAGCTTATAAACATTTAATTAAAATAATTAAAGGGGAAACAAATGCATATTAGATATTATTTTTAAATGAAATGTTTCATATAAAATAAAAATTAAACTGTGTGTTTTATCTAAAACTAATGAACATAGAAACTGTGCTTTGTCTTATAATTTTTTTTTAGAAATTAATTAATTCAGAATAAAAAGTATTCAAACAGATTAAAAACGAGTAATATAAAACAAAACTGGAATTTCACCTTTTATTTAAATAAGAACATGATTAATTCTTTATCTGGTAGAATATTTTTTGCAATATGTACATACGTATGCACTCAAATACAACTAAATTTAAGTTATTAAAATGTAGCATGAAATACATCTCTTAAAATTTACTACAATTTACATTCAACTAGAGAAAATAATTAAGGTAAAAAATTTACAATGTACGAAATTTCGTAATGCATTCTTATTTCCTTTTTTGAAGTATTTTGTACAGAAGCTGTATGATCACATTTGTAAATTTATTTTAATTATAGATTAGGATAAACTAAGCTCTACATTTTATTTAGGTCTTTTTGACTGTGCATAATGCTCATCAATTATTTTAGATATCTTTAAGTATTTAGAAAACTATCTGTTAGGCTTCGAAATATTTTATGAAAAAGGTTGATAAATAACCCGGGATAGAAATAAGAAATGGGGTATTACGATTGGGGCATGTTAATAGGGTAACTAACTGTGGTTATTGTCCATTGATACTTTATCATTTCTAGAAGTCTATGAGTGTGTCTATCAGTGAGACAAAAACTCCTCCCCATAACTTTTCCGGTAGATAAGACCGTTTTTACTTTATTTGCTGCAGATTCTCTGGAAGAAACCTACATTTTAATTGTTGTTTCGTTTCCTGTGTATTATGAGGAATGCAGGCGTAATTAGTGGTGACAATTTGAAACAAAATGACGGCGGGAACTCGTCACTGAACCAACGAAATTTTGATGTGGCAGCAAATGGCTGCCGAATTAAAACTAACCTATGAGTCGATGTTACATTCGTTTTGGCAACGTTTAGCAGATGGCATCTCACATAGTGTGTAATATGTGTAACACCAAAGAATATCAGCAACGGCTTCTATCTTGAAACATATGTGCTTTTTATTCTACCCTCATATACATCTTGGTCTTCTTAAATTTACTTTCAGTATGTCTTATTATTTTTAAGTCGCACGTTTTAGATAATACATTTAATGATCTGTTGGAATAAAGTTTCGAAAAATCTTGATACGTTGTTTTTTATTACCTTGCACTACCTTTTACGCCTAAGTACAAACTTTAGAGGAAAAACCAGTATTTTGTGTTATTACAGACTTTTATACAAATTTGCATGACTGCTTTTGTTTATCTGATACGCATTTCCGTTGATCGTATCGTTCCAAAACTTTTTAGGGTATTTCTGAAGTGGAGGAGTCATTAACATATTTCCACCTAAAAATCAATTTTTAAAATTTATTTTTAGTGATTTTCTCCATAACCTCAAGTTCCCTATTTTCAGTGATTTCTAGCAGATGAAATAATTTTTTTTCCGCGAAATTCTGTTTACTCAAAAGATCTAAATTTAAATTCGTCTTTTAACATAATTAGAATGAATTTTTGAAACTGGTTAAGAATTTACGTAGCTACATTAGTTTTCGTTTCATGCTAAATCTATCTATATTAACAAAATGAAGTTTATATATGTGTGTTAACGATGTAACAGGAAGATTGCATACCCCAGAAGCACGGAATTCGATTCAATGAACCTATAGATGTTAAGAGCGTGCACCTCAAAGACATTTTATCAAAATTTGCTTTAAATTTCATAAAACTTAACGGTAAAGTGACATAAGAGGTAAATTTTATCTTCACTGCGCATATTACATCACATGGCAACACGGTCTTGTTCACTCTTCTGGTTATTTATCTTCTCTTACTTTTTTTAATATTTTTATATCTATTTCGTTGTTTGTGTTCTTTGTAGCATAATATAGTATTCTTTTTAAAAAAAAAACATTATTATTTATTCGTTCTGTTGCAGAATTAAGGTTCTGTTTCGAATCAATAATTCGATAATGATATCCAATTAAATTTATAACTATAAATCAATCTTTTCAACAAAACGTTCCAAAAACTTGCAACAGTATTTGCTATATTGATAAAATTATTTTTAACGATTATTGACAATAAATAATCTTTCAAAACATCTCTACTTATATATGTATATATATATTCAACAAATCCCAAGATTATACCCCTGGTAAAATATTTTTTGAATTTATAATACTACATAGTTTTAATTTTTGCTCTTTGGCTAGTTACTAACCTACCATATCCAATGTGCTGCAGAAGATGCTCGCTTTCTAATAATTTGATCTGAGACATTTAGTTTCTCGTTCTCTTTACATCTATTTTTTTTCACTAATTTTGAATTAAAAGCTTTTATTTTTAAATTTCTATTTTGGAAAATCTGCTCATTTTTTAAATAATTTTCTTTCATGCTTTTAAAACATTGTTTTCTTAATTAATAATGTTATAGCATTTTTTTTTATATTCTACAACCTTGCAGTCGAAGATTATATTTCAAAATTATGATTCTTACTCCATTTATGAGATCTAAAATATTTTAAGAAGACCGTATTCAACTCTAATGTACAAATTAATTTAACCGACTTTTGACTCATTTTAAATATAAAGAATAAGATTCATTTTAAATATAAAGAACACTCATTTTAAATATAAAGATAAACGTTACCGATTCCAACCCGCTCAATTTTTCATGAATCGGTAGGCTAAAAATACATCTCAATTGTACAAATTTGTAGACTGCGAGTTTTTTGTATATTCGCTGGTAATGTCACTATTTATAACAATGTAGTCACAGCTTAGCCTGAAAACCGAAGAGCACAAGGAACTCAAGGAAAAAGAGAAGGAGGAAGAGGAAAAACAGAGAATAAACAACAGGAAAGAATTTTCTCTAGTATCAACAGAACTACTGGACAGCAACTACCAATTTTTCGATCTTGAATCTCTTGCCACATTTGTCTAGATTTTTTCCTCCCTGCCGACCAATGGAACCAATTGGATTGAGCCTGAATTGTATGCAGACACCTTAGACCTAACTATTCATCGCCTTCAATGCAACTAGCCAGAGCGTTCTGTAACTTTATACTGAACACTCCAAATTTCATCATCCTCAGCTCATATAATCACATTTTCATGTAGCCTTGTACTGGACTCCCCAACCCATGATTTAATAATTAAATGTTGTTAAAATATTAAATCATCCTCGACAACTGATCTGAGACATTTGAAGCGAGGTATATGCTTATGCACCTTACAACCATTTCAGTGTCAATTTCAAATTTTTTAAAATTTTAAATCCTTCCAAAAAAAATTCAATCGAACCAAACAATACAGTATTCATACGATATACGGAATGAACCTTTGTCTCTATTTTAAAAAGAACAGAGTAAAAATGTAAATTATAGTATTTTATACAGAATTTCAACAGTGCAAAAGTTCTCGAGTATCGTTTTTTCTTCATCTGTTTGCTCAACTAATACTAGCTGATTTCTAGTTTGTTGTTCTCCAAAGATTCTTTCGGGGATCGTTTTATTTATTCATTTGCTAGTTCCCATTTATAAAATGTATGATTAAATTATTTTCCAAAAAAAAAATTTTAGTTTTATTTTAAATATTCATGCGTGCGAAGAACGGGTACTCCAACACAGGTAAGATAAAAAAAAATATTAATATTACAACAGAAATTTAAATAATAAATTATTTTGGAAAAGAAATTAGGAAATGAGGAAAAAGTGTTCTAAGAATAGATACTGGAAAATGATTAAATATATTGAAGTAGTAAAATATAAAGAATCTCAGATAATTTTCCTGTTAAACTTGTTTTTAATTCGAGGTAAAGAATCAGTATAGAAGCTTTACTTTTAAGATTTTTTTTTCTTCATTAATATATAATTAAGTTTCAAAGGAGCATGAATTTGTCCTTAGTATTAAAAAAAATGTCATTTATTGAAACTTTTGGAGTTATCAATATGTAAATAATTTATTGTTCCGGAAGAGGTTTATTTGAGTTGCTTAAACATTTAAATTAAATGCTTAGTTTTACTAAAATATTTTAAATATATTTAGAGTGTTTATTACACACTGATGTGTCATTAATAAAGTTTAAATATTTACTTTCTTCTTTGTGATTCAATCATATTTCCAAGAAAAGACACAAAAGTATACATTAAAATGGTAACGATTTTCAAAACATTAATACTCTATTTTGTGCAATACATCCTTAAATACATTCATAAAATATTTCTAGAAAAAACAGACAAAAAAAATTTCATAATTATTTTAAATTCAATTTTAATTACAAAAGAGTACCGTATTTATTGCCTTAAGAATTGTGCTTGAAAATTTAAACCTTAATTTAAATAGAATCAAATTAGCCAGCTTAAGTATCTCAAATGTGTAATCAACATTATTACGTCACACAAAGACTTTTATATTCCAGTTTTTGTGTTCTGGGATTTATGTAGTAGAACTCGAGTCCATACATAATTGAACCATTTTTTTTTTTTTTCGTTTTTTATACAATTACTAATACAGAAGTATTTTTAAAAGCTATAATACTAAGAAAAATAACGATAAAACAGAAAATTACTGTAAATTTAGTTTCATATTTATAATTTGTATCCGATTTGAACAATAATAAATAAAGTATTTTCAAGGCATTCAAATGCACATTACAATTTTATTCTAAAATGTACATATTCTTTAATTATTAATATATCTAGAATATTTTAATTAACTAGATTATTTTCTTTCTAAATTAATTTGTATCACAATATATAAGCTTCCATTTTTACCAATATCATAAAAAAAATTATTAACTTATTTAATTTAAATATGTGTGAAGTTTATAAAACACAACAGCTGAAAATTAAATTTTAGTACTTAAAGCTGAAGATGTGTAAATATAAATTTTGAAAGCAGTTTAAGGAAGAATTATTATTTTGGATCAAATAATGTATTTATGTAATAATATAATGCATAATATAATTTAAAGAATTTATTCAGAAATGGAAAGGGAATATTTGTTATTGAGAAAGCTTATATTTGTGTTTTTAATAAAATTCTATTATATTCGATAGATTAAAACCAAAACTCATCATTTCTATTTTCAGAAAAAATTACAATTAAATGAAATATTCGGATTAGCTCAGTTAATTTGAAGATTCAAGAGTAAATGAACTTGGTTACTCATTAATAGAAAATTTCGACAAACCTTGAATCTAGTGATAAAAACAGATTTAGCATCTGAAAATAAATTTACATATCTTTAATTTTGGGTAATTTTAATTGCAGAATGAAAGCCTCAGCTTACTGATATTTTTTATTCATTATAAGTTTCCTAACTTCAATAGGTTATGGTGCATAAATTAAGGTGAAAAATATGCAAAAATGAAGATACTTAATATTATCATGATGCAAGAATAAATTGGACCAAAATAATTGCTCGGCAAGCAATTAAAAAGCTAAAGATATGCAGTCATGAATTATCTCGGATAAACAAATTGCAATCACTCCTTTTTTCTCTCTGCATGTATTGAGAGTTTTTATAAATAATCATATCTAGAGCGAGTTTTTGATTGATTGTTTATTAACCTCACATTTAGAAGCAACACAAAGACTATTGGTTACGGAGATTAGAGTGAGAGTCAGCGATAAAGGATTGAGAGTGGTATATTTTTTAGAAAACAGTAACGCAATTTTTGGATAAAAATACATATTAAATAGATTTGACGTTCAAAAGCTTTTCCTCTTTATGAAATAATTTACGCACTGTTATTGAAAGAAATTATCGGTGATAATAATTCAATATTTTTGTCCCATTTTTAGCGACAATTTATAAAACAAACACTTTGTTCATTGCACCAATAATATTTTTAAATTTGTCTACATCTTCTGTAGTCGACAGATGTAGCTTTCTAAAAGGTTATCGCTTTATTTTAGAATGATTGTGTATTAGAATTTTGAATGTTATATTATAAAGATAAAGAAACAATGAGGACTTTTTCAAGTGACAAAAAGCCTAAATATTCTTGTAAATCGTGGAAGTTAAGACAGATGTCACATGATGTGTTTTAATTAATTTCTTCAAATTAAAAACATTCTAAATACACGTGAGAACTTATAGCAATATGTTTTACAATTGAAATCTTCGGTCAGCTGATAAGATCAAGAGATACTTGAGCTGATACCTCTCCCCCTAACCTAAACATCCTATTATTTTACAATAGTTTTCTATACTAACATGAAAAATTACCGTAGATTATCATGATTATTTCAGATAAATGTTTTTGGAGAAAATGGAACTTAAAAGGTTTCAATTTTAATTTTACTGGTCAAAGAAATATAAACCATAAAACATAAGAATAAAATAGTTTTAAATGATGTAGAAAATTTAAGTAATTTAGTTCAAAAAAATTGAGGAGTCTACATTCTGTAACTTATTATCAATTATTATACGGTTTTAACACTAACATGACCGAAGCAATAATTTTGACCACAAAACTACATTTGGATATTGTTATTTTTAAAACGGTTATGGCTTACATACTTAAGTTTCATGACTTTTATAACATTTTTGAGGTTTTTAAATACATCATATTTTTTCGGTATTTTATAACCAACGAATAAATTAATGTTCAACCTAGAACGACGAAACCATTTGCTAAAGAAATACACTCCGTTTTTTCTCTTCTTCTTTTTTGTCTTTGAAAGACAGCAATTCAAATTCCTTTCCCTCCGCATCTACACTGGTGTTCAAAAATCAAGAGAATTTTTCTTCGTCGATTATCTCTAGAATTACTGGACAGAATTTAATGAAATTTGAATTGTAATTGAAAAATAATTATTCAACAGTTTGAAAAATAATTATTCAACAATTATTTCCATTAATTCAACAATCAATTCAACAAACAATTTGATTAAAAAATAATTATTCAACAGTTATAATACACTCGCATGATCATGCGTAACACTCATCGGAGTCACAAAGTATGAAACTGCAGTTGCATAATAGAACAAAAAAAGGAGTAAATAGGGAAATATGGTCCCCTCTTACAGATATACAGGCCTTTCAGCGTAATTTTGTGCTGGAAATAAGGGAGCTTAAGATTTCCTGTGTCAATTGGTCCCACTCCTTCAGCAACGCTGTTTCCAGGTCTTGGATGATTTTCGGAAGGGTTTGCGAATTGTAATTGCTCTCCCTAAGAGCGTCCCACGCATGTTCTATAGGATTGCACTCTAGACATCTGGCTGGCGAATCCATCCGGCGAATATCCTAACTTTCCAGAAATTCGTCGACCATATGAGCTCTATGCGGTTTCGTGTTGTCATCCATTAAAAGGAAATCAGGACCAACTACACCCCTGAAAAGGATAACATAGGGCTCCAAGACTTCATTCCTATACCATCACAGTGTCTCTTTCGAAAACATGGAAGTGTGTGCGACAATCCAATATGATGCCAGCCCAGACGATCAAGTCTCCGCTGCCGTAATGATCGATTTCTCGGATATTCGATGGCATGTAGTAGGTTCATTATTCTCTTCAGATGAATGTACGGGGAGAATCACTGGTTAGGGTGAAACGGGACTCATCAGTGTAGGGAATGGTCACCCATTGATCCGTGCTCCAATCTCAATTATCTCTGCACCATTTTAAGCTGACTCTCCTGTACACAGAACTGAGCAGGATGCAAACAACAGGTCTGCTTGCTAACAGCGCTCTCTCATGAAGTCTTCTAGAAACATTTACCCTTGAAACTCAGGTTATTGTGGCCGCATACAACTCATGAGAGACCTGAGAATCTGTAGCATCCCTGTTACACCTCGCTGTAATGGCAAACGGTGGTATTCTCTGGCCATCAAGGATCTTGGACGACCTTGCCCAAGCTTTATCTCGACGGATCTGGTTTCCTTAAACTGTTTCTATAAGTTGAATACGACACTGGGCGTTAAATCAAATTCTCAGCAAATCTGGATTTGAGACTGGCCTGCTTCTAGCCTACCCACAAGTAGCCACCTCATTCCATCATCTAAACATTGGTAGTTAATCACTTTTATTGTTCGAATTTTAATTTAAGCGATTGTTGCAAAAACCCACCAAGAAATTCGGCGAAATGTGCTAGCGAATGAAATTCAAATTTTGGCACGATTGCTAATAAATCCTGTTTTTAGACTAGATCCTCCCCAACATACGTATATGCTTGCGTATTTGACGTAAAAGTTTTGGATATTTATTTAGAAGCAGTATTTTTGCAATTCGTTCAATTATTTTTATGAAATTCGACAAAATATACAAATTCTCTTAATTTCGAACACCAGTGTATAATATCAAATCTGATGTAAAGAAGTAAATCCAATTATATGCCAAAGTATGGCTACATGGAAAGAAGATATTACTTAGTTGTAATGAAAGCTGATGTTAAATCAAGATATTATTGTTCTCTGATATTTTTTTCTTCATTTTTAATTTATGTATTTCTTAAATAAACGTTAAAGGCATTTATTCCTGAAGAATGGGAAGTTTGAATTTTTGGACCAGTTAATAATTCTGAGGCCATATCAACAATCCGAACAGAATACATGAACTCTAACTATTTATATTTCCGAAGTTGAATGGCTTCAACTATTATAAGTGGAAAGTTTATATGAAAGTTCTACTAATTTAAAAAAGGCTGCTGGAATTACGTTTCGAAAGAGTCTCGTTCATTTTTCGATAGAACAAGCAAAAAATAGAAACAAACGTTAAAACGAAATAAGGAACATTCGTACACGCCTATTTATCTAAGAGTTAAGCGTCAGTTTCTCACTCTAATTTCGAACACTATCGATGGTAAAATTCTTTGAGCAGTTCAGAAAACGAACTTTCGGTCGTTTCTCAGAGCTAGATTTGCTAGTTTAATTGATTAGTTCAATAATCTTAAACTTAAAGTTGACGAAGAAATCATAGAAGTACTCTGCAAACAAATGTTGGAAACAAATGACGAAGCTATTAACAGAAAAGGCAGGATTTGATATGCCTAAGCAACTAGTTTGTTTCCAAATTATTAGGAAAGTGCCATCATATTAAGACACATTAGAGCAGGTGTATCGTTCAGAAGAAGACAAATTTCACTTAGCATACATTTAAATCCAATTCAAAAGCGAATTGGGAAGAATAATTTAGAAAAAGAAAGATGAAGGACTTGTGTCCTGTGTCTGAAGCATACATGACTAAAACTCGAGTTTCTAAAAAGAGTCCAGGAGAAGCAAGTAAATATTCATTGCAGTTGAATCTTAATAGATCCTCAGCACGCATAGACTATTCAATTAGACATTGTTTCAAGAAAAAGGTCGATATGGGAAAGCTTAAAAAGGATGCAAGCATATGGAAAGTGAAAGTGCCGAAAGAAAATCCAAAGTTCAAATATCACGAAGTTCATCATCAGACGTTTCTTCATCGATGTTAAACTAAACCAATGTGATGTGATGCAGGATGATAGAAATTCCAATTTCGAAATTATGATTTCAGATTTAGACGAGTGATTGGTCTGTTCAGCGCTTCATCATATTTTTGTAAGTATAAGGATTGTTTTGAGAACTTTAAGAAATTTTGTACCGACTGAATCATTTATTAGTGACAAAAACTGTACATTGGAAGTACTTGAGGTAGGTAATATTATATTTTATGCGAGGAACAAAAATTGTTTTGCTCAAGCATATTTCAAAAATTTCTTGTACGTACCAAAAGTGTGTTGTAATTGAATTTATGGTGCTAACATAGACTTAGCAAAATATAAAATGTTTTGCTATTATAATTAGTTGGTTTTAATTAAAGGAAAGGGGGAATAATTTTTATCGGTTTCTTAGATAAATTTTATATTCGTTACGCTATGCTAACAAAGTGTGTCGAATCTTATAACTAATCTTTTAAATCTAATAGATAAATATTGAATTGGCTGGTAAGTGATTTAGTTATGTTCATTTGAATATATTCACTAAAATAAGTAAAACTAGTGAAACGGGTTTAAAACTTAAAGGGTAAACTTGAATATTTTACAAATTATAATATTGCTAGGAATAGATTTACTTTTAAATTTCATGCTTACATTTTCAGGTTTCACTTTTGTTTTAATTTTATCATTTTCAACACATGACTGGAATCCTAATAAATGAAAGCATTCCCCTAATTTCCGACAAAATAAACACGAAAACCCATTTTTCGTTTCATATACTTTTACGACGTGTATGGTTTCAATTATGCAATGCTTATTTGATAGCCAATCACGATAAATCTTTACACCCTCTCAGTAACCAACTAAAATTCTAATATAGGCTTTATTTTGCACTTTTTTCATTGTGCACTGGGGATGTGAGAATACGCGAGAGATCCTGAAATGTGTGCTTGAAGCTTTCCTACCTGTCCATATTTCAAATGGTGTCAAACCTTTAGTCAGTTTTCGCATCGTTACGTATGTGAAAAAATACCTGCAATTCTTCTCTCCAAAATCATAGTTGCAATCCAATAGCCTGTAAAGTTGCTCGGTTCCCTTCTACAACAGATCTAATGAATCTTTCTGCTATTCTATTCTCTTCCGGAGAACAGACAGGCGTTTTCTCGGCTTTTATACCCAATTCTTTGAGAAACGATTGAAATTCTTTTCTACGAAATTCTAACCTGTTTTCAGCTCTAATATATTTTCTTTTTCTATTTAACTGTTTTTTATGTATATTCTTAAAACATATTAAAAACATCAGACTTCCTTTCAATGATATACACGGTAGCATATGTAGAGTACTTATTAATTATAAACAAAAAATATAATTTTTCCCTTAATGATTTCCGGAGATGGACCCACACATCCATACGCACCTTACCTTAAGTATTGTTAGTGAATCTGAATTAAAGCCTAATTTAATGATATATATTTCATAATGGACAAGAATAAAATCACCTCGGAAAAAAGACTCGCATATTAACGTTTATAAATATCTCCCAATGGCAAACCACATTTAAAGGTCCATAAATAATGTTACAAAGTATTGCAAAAAATAATAGTTAATACTTAACTCAGAAATAAATTTAAATCTATTTCTCAATAAGGACATCAAGCAGGTATAAGAAATATATTGACTGATTCACATATTAAAAATTCTGAAGAATCAGATCAATCTAACTTTTTCGACCTTTTTTAGAGATAAGTTTATAGCTAAACTTTTGTGTTCAGAGATTTTTAAGAGATTTGGATTACATTATACAAAGTTTTTTTCACCAGTTGTAAATTTTTCCTAAGTTAATTTTTTGTATAATTATCATTTCTTGGTTGGGTTGGACGCATATAGAATAGATATAAAGGCAGCGTTTTGTATAGTAAATTGTATGTGGAAACCTATATGCCTCAACCATCAGGTTATATCAGAAAGGGATATGATTTTAAAGTATGCTTACTGGAAAATCAATTTATGATCTTCATCAGAGCAGTAGAAGATGGATTTAAGAATAGGGCGCTATGTTATAATCATCTGATATTCATAAACTACAATATTGTAATTGAGTTAATAAGTTGAAAAACCACATAATATTACTTGTGTACTTTAATAATGCTGCGGTATCTGGTAAAATTGAAATTTGTGTTAAATATGTAGTTTCAAACTAGAAAGAAAAATTAGACATCGTTGAACTTGGAAAATTTGAATGGCTTTTAGGTGTAAATTTGAGAACGAAACGATAATTTATATTTACATCAGAAACTTATATTAATAAACTTATGGATAATTTTAATGATATTTCAAACAGTTTTGTTAATGTATCGTTTAAATTAGAGTCTTTACCTCTAAAAGTAAATGAAAATGAGAGTATCGAAATTGAAATATTGCAAAAGTATCCATATCAATCATTAATCCAATGTCTTTCATATTTGGCAGACAGAAACTCCCTGACATAGTTTTCAGCATGAATATGTGTCCAAATTTTACAATGGATATACATAGAAACTGTTTAAATTTATTTGATTTACTTATGTTTTAATTTGAGTGATTACATATTTTAATTCGAGTGATTACTAATTAAATTTGTCCTATGTAAAGATCTGGGATTTAACAACATATTTATATGCAAATTGGAGATTCAACTTGATAGAAAGACTTTCGAATAGTGAATATTTCATATAAATAAGAGACATTCATTTTTCATGGAAATAATTAAACAGAAGTGTGTTACATTGGGTTTAATATGGAGGCAGAACTTATATATAATTTACTATCAAAGAACTGTTATGATTTAATAGTAATTTTAATGAAATCAAATTATTTCCTAAATTAATACCGACTTTGTTTTGTGACAATAAATCTGATGCATATTTTTGTAAAAATAAGAAATTTTAAATATATTAGAATGTATTTTAAATATATTAGAATGTATTTTATACATATTTAGAGAGATAAGATTGATATGAAGTTACATTTCATTGGAAAACTTCTTGATGATAGAGAATTTAAATAAGAATTTATCGGAAGTATGCTAAATTTAGCAGATTTTTACAGGCACAAAATCTAAATTAAAAGACAGATTGAATTTTTTTTTGTTGAAAAACTGGCCCATGGGGATGAATGTTGAAAGACGCTAATGCAAATTCCAGTAGCTTCGCTTCCATAACGTCAAAAATCTGATGAACTTAAGTTAATCCAATTATATGCCAGAAAGTGGGTACATAACATTGAGAGATTTCTTAAGTTGATTTTAAAATAAGATGTAATTATTTTTATATTCTTTTCTACGTTTTGAATTTATGTTTCGTTTAAATGGAAACACACATTTCGGAAAATAATTCCATAATTTCCTTCACCTTTTTTTATTCTATTCTAGCATGCTGTGAGAAGGAGCGCCATTGTAAGCGTTTTTTATTCGTCCGTGCGCTTGTTTACAGTGTCATTGCAGGTGAATGTGAATCAGTAATAATTGCGTTTGAAGCTTCACACAATTACCCGCTTATTACTGCTACTTTTTTCAACGCTTCATTCAATATTACTGAGTATTAATGAGGGTTTAGCATTTTATCTTAAATCAGAGGAAAATTGCTGTGATAATGCTGAAAACAGTATTTCAGATTTCAAGATTACTCTGAATTCCTGATCATAGATCGGCTTCCGCATAAAAATAGATGAATTCACGCAAGATACAGTTAACTTTTCTAACAATCATGTTACTCCAATCGAAACTCTATAGCAAATTCTTGATGAAAATGCTATTCATGAAACGTATGAAAAAAAGGAGCATCTACTCAAAATCATAAGAAAAATATTTGAGGAAATAAAGAGTTATATTGGCGTTTTCTGTTTTCTAAATCCATGCTGAAGCATATTTGAAAGTACACGATTGAAGATACTCGTCTCCTGTGAAAACTGGATTCGTTGAGACTCATTTTTTTTGAGGAATTAGATGTATTTATTGCTCTAGTTTAAGTTTGTTGTTAGTTAAACTTGAATGAATTTGGTTCAAAGTAGGGGAGCCCTTCAATATTTAGTGAAGTGGTATCGTGAAACTGTTCGAAAAAATCTCTACGGTCCTGTAATTTGATGATAAATTTACTTGTTCTACTTGACTGAAAAAAGTACAAATTTTCCCTAGCTTCTCAGTTACGGTCGTCTTTTGTTGAAAATTCTTGGTAATGTTTTAGTTATGATACTATAAAAATTGACGAACAGATGTTGCCGTTTAAAACGCGTTGCTGATTTATGCAGTTATTATTTGGGTTAAAATTCGAGTTATTTGTGGAAGTTGAATCCTAAATATTTCTTGAATGTTTTTATATACCTAGCAAATGATGAATAAAAGGACACAGTGTTCACACACACAACTTGGTGAATATATCATATTAGTTAATGGATTCATTTCTTTTAAGAGGAAGAAATGTCAAGCAAGACAACGTTTATGCCATACAAACTAGCAGGCATTAGAAAACGGAACTTCAATTTCTAATTCTATGCAATTAAAAGGAAATAAAGAGCTACTGTGTTATAAAGATACGACTTCATGCGCATTTCACTTAAAGTTCTGAGGAATAACCAAAATATTGTTACTGGTATGAATAAAAATTTGTTTGAAAGTGGAGAACTATGCATAGAAGTATTAAGAAATATAGCACAGATGCATTGGATGAAATGAGGGAATTTCATATAATGTAATCGGTTTTAAGAAGATGGCCACCTTAATTTTTTTTTTTACAATCCAGCTATAAATTTCTAGATTTCATTTAGAGCTTATACATCTTCATAAATTTCTTGAAATCTTTTATTCTTAATTTTATTAATATTGTCACATTATTTGTCAAAAATATGACAAACATGTCTTTTAGTTTCTTCTGAAACAATAAATATTATACCTCGTCAATGCTTATTCTACCGAAAGAAACTAAAGAAGTCACCTACGCTTCTCTTTCAGTAGTTTCAATGTTCCTTATTTTAAGGTCACTAAGTGAAAGTCTAAGTACTCAATATAAAAATCAATAGAAGAAACATAAATAATTGATTTGAATCAAATCCTTTATTTATGCTTCAGCTATAAATATTTAGTAAATGGTCTTTCTCTCTCTATCTACTAACCGTCAGCGAGTCTGATATTTTGCTTAGAATTAGTAACTAAGTTCTAGCTTATTATCTCACTCAGTTCGAGGAAGCTTACTCACAGATACGGAGAGTTTGAATTGTTTCTTCGATTCCTGCCTAAATGAAATAAATCTGGATAATTTTTAGTACCCGTTAGTCTGCTATGATCACAATCACTACCTCACGCCAACTCTACCGGCTACTCACTACTAAATTCTGAACTAAATTTCATAATCAAAACTCCATCGCTGCTACATGTATTTTCTCATATACATTCATTACACTTTTAATATTGGCCACGGAAGCCTAGTGGTCATGGTCGCGAACTCACGGCCGGCGTTGTTTACGTTCAGTCACGAGTTCGAGCCCTGATGCCAATAAAAACCCGCCTTGTTCCAGGGGTTGATTTACGTTAAATCTGTCGAGGTTCAAAGTACTCCCATTGGCGTGGTGCGGAAGTTTGTTCAAGGAGGTACCACATCACGTGGAGTCCTTGTCACTTGACCAAGTCTCAAAATTTTGAGGTCCATCACCAACAGCCCTTGTGCTATTTTTCAGCATGACGTTAAAAAAATAATCTCATCTCATCACACTTCCAATAGTAATAAAATTTCACTTTCCATTTGATCAAAATAATGCTGAAAATTAAGTATAAAATTAGAAAGTAGCCTGCGTTACAATGTATATTCGTCAAGCTTTAAATCCATTGATGAAAAATGTCCAGAACGATGCATTAAAATTTCTTATTGCAAATCTTATATTAAAGACTAAAGTGAAAAATAAGAATTTAATATAAGAATACGGTGATTTTTTTGTTTCTGAAAATAAAGTTATTTTATTTTGCATAGAACAAAATTTTACTATTAAATATTACATGAGTATTAACTTACTTAAAATAACTTATTTAAACTTCTCATAAGAAGAAATCAAAAATTTACCCTCGATTTCTTATTGCGGTCAAAATAAAAACATCGATTGTTCTAGAGTAAATTAAAATAAAATAAAATATTTATATCATTTCTTTTTAGATAATATATTGTACATTATTCACAATAATTTAATATATTGTTATCTACACCATCAATTCAGACGTGTAGCTAAAATATCATTTCTTTCATAGGAAAACAGCTTATATTGAAGCTGTTCTTGTCAAACAATCGCATAACGAAACATAAAGCCTGCTATCGTTGCATTGTCACCCAAACCATAACTTTATCCAAGGAAATATTACCTTCATTAATGCAGATGTGCCGTTAACAGATTGATCCGCCACCATAGCTGACGCAATTCGCAAATGATTGCCAATAGGAGGAGAAGATATTCCAATGCAATTAACAGAAAGGATGGTAGATAGAGGCCGCATTGATAATAAATTGCTGGAGCATAGCGACAGTGTTTAGAATAGGGTGAAGTTACGATATTCGGGTGCTGTTGCTGCTGTTTCAGAGAAATAACTGTTTCGTTGGTAATTACAAAATTAAGCGGGAAATAGTTGCAGATGCGAAATTCTCAACATAATTTTATTGCTCAGCCTATTTGGGTTTGCGAAAATTACAAAATTATACGAAAGGAGTTTTTAAGAGTACGATCTTAGGCATTTTTCATTATTCATCTTAATAGACAGACATAGTTGTCTGAAATACAATTTTAAACATTTAAATGTATTTATAAGCTGATTTTCCCTGTTTTCGAGTATCCTAATTAGCACAACAAATATACGATAAGGGTTCAAATAGTACCTGTTTTGATGACAAATGTTGTGCTGAAACAAATTCGCATTGCTACTGCGTTCCTGTTACTTTTTAAAAATCGCCAGAACAAATATGAGACTGACTCTTACTTTGGATTTGATACGTTGCAGTCGTCACTTCACAACCGTTTACCACTATTGATGATTACTGGATTTATCATAATACACCAGAAATCCAAGAAATAATCAAAACATTGGATTCAAAGGGGTAAACTTTGACCATGACCCACAGTCTACCTTGGTCACTTCAAAAATGAGTGCTATTGTTTGATAATCTTTACCTAATATTCACTGTATTAAGAATAAGTATGTTTTCAATAAATACGTCAACACCCATAGTCATTCTCTAAAAATGAAGAACAGAGGGGGAAACAATTTCATGAAGGAGAGCAAAAAAAAATACAAGATAACAAATAATGAATATTAACAGATATTAATGATAGTAGATTATTAAAATAATATACATATAACTTTGCAAAAATATATTTACAAATATATTGAAGTGATAGTACTTGCTATTTTATTTTAGACAAAAACTGGGGCATTCCTCAATTAACAACGATCACCTTTATCATAAAAGTTTTAATATTATAACTTTTTTTACAATTTTGAGAATTATAGTTATTAAATTAATATTAAAAAACATAATAACGAACAGAAATTTTGCATAGTGATATATCGCTTAAAGAATAATAATAAGTTGTACACAAAAACCCAAAAATTAGAAAACAATAATAAATTATAAAATAAATAGATTTACGTGTACAAAAGTAAAATATAATAAGAAAAATTCGAGCATAATCAGAAATAAGATCAAAATGGTTAAAATAGGTATTGGTAATTTCTTCGAAACAAATAAATGCATCTAAGATTACTTATGAGATTTTAAAATACTGTAAGCAACTTAATTTTTTTACACAAGAATGTTTGTAACATTTATCTTTCAAAACAATTATGCAAATTTCTCATAAATATTTTTTTGTAAATTGAAAGGCTTTCTGTTGATTTCAGCTAAAATTGTTTCAGGTCAATTGTAATTATTTTTAACTTGGATTACTGCATTTTTAACATGGTGAAAATTTGACATACCTCAAATCAATTTATAAGGTCATCAAAAACAGAGAAATAAAATATTGTTTGCAATATATAGTTATATATATATATGTGTGTGTGTGTGCTCCTGTAAAACATGGTTAACATACGAACGAGTGCAATATGCTGCTGTAAACATCTTTCAAAATTAGTAAAATAAATAGTCTTTTTGTTACACTGAATAATTTTTTACCGATGTTTATGATTTCTGTGTTACCCATTAATGTTTGGACAAGAATTATGAAAATCAACTTTTTTTAAAAAGTGTATTAAAATTCGATTGTAATCTTTAGTATATTGGATAAACCTATTTATCATTGATTAAGTTAAAATAGAAAAATAGATATCATAAAAATTACTGACCTGCCAAGTATGGATTTTAAATGAATATTATTTGCATTCATTGTCGCCATTGATAGGTTACCATCAACTAAAGGGAAAGAAAAACATACGTGTTTTGTTAGGGAATATTTAGAACAAAAGAAAATATTCAGATAAATGTTTTATATATATATATATATATATATATATATATATATATATATATATATATATATATATATATATATATATATATATATATATATATATATATATATATATATA
>BMAW01013110.1:422765-435076 GCA_019974015.1 Nephila pilipes
GTATATAATAATATCTTTCTGCTCATATATATCTCTCTCTCTATATCTTATATCTCTTCTCATATAAAACTTACATTTTACATCTGGATATTTTCTTTGATTTCCTACCATTTTACAACAAAGGCAGTATGTTTTCTTTCTCTTTTGGTTGTTCGGTGACCCTATCTATTGGCGTTCAGTAGTTGCAAATAGTATTCATTTTAAAATCCATGCCCGGCGGGTCAATTAATTTTGTGGTAATATTTTCTCTTTAACTTAATCAATTGATGATAGGTTTATCCAAGCATACTAAGGTCAATTTAATGCACTTTTAAAAGTTAGGTTCATAATTCTTGTCCAATTAATAGGGTAGCAGAAGTCATAAAACATCAGGTAAAAATTATTCAGGATAATTATTTATTTTACAATTTTGAAAGATGTTTACATGGCTGTACACTCAATTCTGTCATTGTATGTTTTTACCCAAGACTGCCACACATCACCCTCCTCCTATATATATATGATACCCGACAATATTTTGTTCCTCATTTTTACATTGTTACCATAGAATTGATTTGGTGTGTCAGATTTTCACCTATGTTGAAAATGGAAATCCAGTTAAAATAGTTAATTGTTTATAGAACAATTTGAAACAGAATCAGCAGAGAGGTAACTCAGTTTACAAAAATATTTATGAGAGATTTGCGCCAATTCCAACGTTGAAGATGAAATGTCTTGCAAACATTTCTTGTGTGCAAAAGATGGTTGCTTACATTACAAATCCATACAGTAATCTTAGATTATTTTATTTATTGAAGAATTACCAGCCCTATTTTAACCATTTGAATCTTATTTGGAGTTATACTCAATTTTCTTATTATATTTTACTTTGTTTGTCAAAATCTATTTATTTTATAATTTATTGTTTTCTAATTTTGGTTTTGTTCTTCAACTTATTATTCTTTAAGCGATGCTCTGCTATACCCAATTTCTGTAAGTTAACCCTGTTTTCTTGTCCCAGTTTAATAACTATAGTCTAAGTGTAAAAAGAGTTATAATATTAAAACTTTTATGATAGAAGGTGATCGTTGTTTAATTGGGGTGCCCCAGTTTTTGTCATAAAATAAAATAGCAATTGCTAATCTTAATATATTTTAAATATATTTTTGAAATCATATTATTTTAATCTATCTGATATCTGTTAAATATTCATTCTTGTATATTTTTGCTCTCCTTCATGAGTGTTTCCCCTCTGTTCTTCATTTTTAGAATGATTGTTGGCGTGTTGTGAAACATGTATTCTTAACCACAGATGAATGTTATTAGGTAGAGATTATCAAACAATAGCACTCTGTTTGAGTATTAAAGTGGCTAATGGATTCATGGTCAGTTTTACCCACTGAATCAAATTTTGATTATTTTGGATTTTGCAGTATGTGTAATTAGTGGTAATCATCATCTAAATAGTGGTAAACAGTTGGTAACCACAGCATATCAATCAAGAGTAGAGTCAGTCCTGTATTTGTTCTTTAGTTGCAAAAATAGCAAGGACATGATATTGTATTTTGATTTATTAGCACAACATTTGTCATCAAGGCAGTGCCTATTTAGGGCCATATCGTATATTTGGTATTGCTAGTGGGATGCTCGAAACAGGAAATCTCGGCTTATATTACAACCCAAATATTTAGAATTGTATTCTGAGACAACTATGTTTGTCTAAAATGAATAATAAAATACCTAAGATTGGTATCATAAAAACTCTTTTGTTATAATTTTATGAGTCACAAACCCAAATGCATTTGAGCAATAAATTATGTTGAGAATTTTAACATCTACAACTATTTCCAACTTAATTTTATGTTCTCAACGAACAAGTTATTTCCTGAGCAACCAGCTTGAATATAATAGCTACTTACCTCATTCTGAAAGCTGCTGTCTTCATGTCCAACAATTTTATTATCAGTACGGCCTCTATCTACCATCCTTTCTGACCAATTGCATTGGGTCTATCTTCTCCTCCTGTGGCGTCATTTGCAATTTAAATCCAGCTATAGTGGCGGATCAGTCTCGTGCAACGACATCCGTGTGGAAGATGTATTTCCATGGATAGAAGTTATGCTTTGGGTGGAGCCAGTACAGCGATAACTGAACTTTATGTCGTGTGATTGAGCATGGCAGGGTGTATCAATGGATTCATTTTCCACAGAAAATTTAGCTACCCGTCTGGTCGATGGTGTAGACAACAATATAATTAAATTATTGAATAATGTACAATATGTATCTAAAAGAAATGGTATAAATATTTTATTTTATTTTATTAATTTACTCCTAGATGAAATCGATGGTTTGTTTTATTGCAATAGAAATCGAGGGTAATTTTGATTTCTTCTTGTAGAGAAGTTTAAATAAGTTATTTTAAGTAAGTTAATACTCATGTAATATTCCCAATAGTAAATTTGTTCTGTAAGCAAATAAAATAACTATTACTGAAACAAAAATCACCGTATTCTTATATTAAATTCTTATTTTTCGCGTCTTTAATATAAGATTTGCAATAAATTTTAAGTATCGTTCTGGACGTTTTCATCAATGGACTGAAGCTTGACAGATACATTGCTAGCATGATACTGGGCTATACTTAATTTCAGCATTATTTGATCGATGGAAGTAAATTTTACTATTGAGTGTGATGAGATGAGATTATTTTTGATGTGAAAAACAGCACAGAGGCTGTTATTGGTGATGGACCTCAAAATTTTGAGACTTGGTCAGTGACAAGGACTCCATTGATGTGGTACCTCCAGACAAACTTCCCGCACCACGCCAATGGGAATTACTTTGGACCTCGACAGATTTAACATCGTCTTCCCTGGAACAAGGCAGGGATTTTGTGGCATCAATTATGAACTCATTGACTGAACGTAAACAACACTTGGCCATTAAGGTTCAAACATGACCACTAGGCTGTGGCCAATATTAAGTGTGAATGTATATAGAGAAAATATGTGATGGAGTTTGATTATGAAATTTAGTTCAGAATTTATGAGTGAGTAGCCAGTAGAGTTGGCGTGAGGTGGTGATTGATCTTCTTGCTTGAATGGTACTAAGTATCAAGATTATTTCATTTGGAATCGAAGAAACAGATTCAAAACTCTGTGTATCTGTGAGTAGCTCCTGGAACTGAGTGAGATGTAGCTGGAACAGATTCTAAGCAGGCATATCAGACTCCTTGACAGGTTAGTGAATGAGAGAAAGACCATTTTACTAATATTTACCAAGCTGGAAGCATAAGTAAAGGATTTGATTCAAATAGTATGTTCTTCTTCAGTCACATATTGAGTAGACTTTCACTTGGATTGTCTTAAAATAGGAACATTGAACTACTGAAGAAGCGTAGGTATTTGAACTCTTTCGGTAGAATAAGCAGTGACGAAATTGTAATATTTATTGTTTCAGAAGGAAACTAAGGCAATATTTGTCATATTTTGTAAATAATGTGACAATAATAAATTAAGAATAAGATTTCAAGAAATTTATGAAGATGTGTATAAGCTCTAGTAGAAATCAAGGAAATTTATAGCTAGTTGTGAAAAATTAGGTCATCTTAAAACCGGTGCATTATATGAAATTCCTCATTCATCTATGCATCTATAACTATATTTCTTAACACTTCTATGCATGATTTCTCACTCAAACAAATTTTATTCAACACCAGTAACAATGTTGTTCTCGAACTTCGTGAAATGCATGAAGTCATTATCTTTATAACACAGTAGCTCTTTATTTCTTTTAATTGCATAGAAACAATACATGTATACATACATACACACACACACACATATATATATACATACATACATACACACATATATATATATATGTAAGATTGAAAAATAGTAGAACTATTTTTTTCGTTCGCCTTAAGCACTTTTGCAAATTTTCCATATAATTCTGTTGATTAAATGTTTATACATAAAATCATTCAAGGCAATATACCCATTTAAACAATCTGAACCTTTTATAAGAAAATAAATTTAGCAAATGAAAGTTTTATAAGTATAAAATTTGTATAAACGTCATGTACTGTAGATGTATATATTAAATGCATGTTTTATTTTTAAAAAAATAATAATGCAACGTATGTCACTCTACATCTGAACTAATATCTAAATAAATAATCGAAGATATTTATCTTATTAGGTGTGGAAATGCTTTACAAATGGATTAAAACATTTATGTAGATATTTAGTGAGTATATGACATATTTATGGAGCTGAACACAAATAAAAAAAACTCTGTTTAAGAAAAGAAATTAACAATAATAAGAGACGTATTTAATCAAGAAATCGTACTGAAAAATAAATAACTAGTGCGTTTTTAAAACTCTTCCAGTTCTGAAAAGCAATTTTTTCAAACCTCAGACTCCTTGTGAAACACTTGCATTACTTTATGAAAGCTGAACTGGCAAACTTACATTTTGTTTATAACAGGCAGTAATTTGTAAAGGCAAACTCCTATATAAATATATGACGGAAAATATGAAAGCAGATATGTTAATAAAAAGCAATAAAATTTCATATTTATATTCTAATATAAAAAATTATAGATACGTTAAATTCATGAAACTGATATTGAGAGACTATTGACCCATTTTATGAATAACTCGTGATAACTTATGCAGTTAAGCGAAATTGTTCGATTAAATATATTTAGTTTGATTCTCATGTATTCCTTTTTTATTTATTTTTCAAATCCTATTTTAGTAAATTTTCCATTAACTTTTTACATTATTGGGGTTCTTATTGGTCTTTTCCTTTGTTGCAAGTATATTAGATCGTACATTGATTTTGATTTGATAAATAACTTATGCGAATAAAAAACTTAGAAATACTCATGAAATATTACAAAATGACTTTTGATGTAAGGATATCTTATCTAAGACATAGAGTTTTAGGCTAATGAAATTTCAAGAAACTCATATTCAAAAAGTAAATCTATAAATAAAACCATAGTCTAAATAATTTATTTTAATAATAAAGTTTAACTACACTGGTTCTCAAAGTTAAAAGCATTTTTACATTTAGTATAATTTTTCTAAAAGTAATGAATGATTAGTAAAACTAAGGAGAAATTTGAAAAAGGTCCAAACAAAGATAAAAAAAAAATTCCTTTTATGTATGTAAAGTTACAATGTGTTTGGACTACATATTTTGAAGAAATTGCTATATAAGCTCAAGTGTTAATTTCCGCACTTAGCTCATTTTATACAATTATGTGACTTTCGGGGGAATTATTACAACATTCAAGGAAACTCAAAAGCTAATGGTTCAAATTAATAATCACCTCCAGTTGAATAATAGAATGAGGTGGTAAATCAGTGAAGCGGTGAAGTGCACGTTGCTAAAGATTTTAACCCCCAACAGTGAGTGCAACTTATGAAGAACGGATCACAGAGAAAAATCTTGAGATATACGTATAAGAGCCAATGTGCCCAATGAAGATTGATATGTGTTTATCACAGCGAGTTTTCAAAGGAGCTCGTTTAGCATATTGAAGAGAATATCCTCATTAGAGCAGCAACAGTAGAGGACCATTCTATTCACTGATGAATTCAGATTCAGCCTAACCATTTATTCTCTTCGTATCTCTAGAGGAAATCAAAGACCCGTTATATGTCCTCAAAAATCTGAGAAAGGGATAGGTATGGCAGCGAAAGCGTCACGACAGCATCAATCTTCAGTTATCATGTTGAAAAGACACACAGACTATATCTTTGATTAAGACTTAATGATTATTGTGAGATACACACATGAAACCTTGGAGGACTATGATCCTCTTTTTAAGCCTACAATTGGCCCTGGATTTATTTTTATGAATAACAACTCTTGTGCGATCATACAGGGCTCCTATAGTCTACGAATTTCTGGAAAAAAGGATATTTTTCGAATGGATTAGCTGCCTAGCTCTCCTGATCTGAAACTTCTAAAGCACTTTTGGGTTGCTCTTATGAGGTAATCGTGAATCGTCTTTTATTTTGTAGAACTATCCTGGTTTCAAAACGCCAATGCTAGAGGAGTTGGACCGTCAACAACAGAACTTACATATTGACTTATTTCCAGTATAGATTTACATTAGGAATGTTTATAACTGTAATAGTAGTTCACAATCTTTATTAATAGATTTTTGTTCTATCTTATAACCTCATTATAAGATTTTCTATTTGGTGATTAATCCTTCGCACAATCATTTGCCATAGCTGTAATATCGGTTCATAGTATATTTATCATAGCTTTTGTTCGATATTAGATTAACTTATATATATGCTTAATTTTTTTTAAAATCGTTTCAGTATTTCTCTGGAAATAATCAAATAAAAGTGAAAAATTCTCTTAACTTTGAATACCAGTGTAATTTCAGATATAATTTGACAGAATGCATCTGTTTAATAAAATGTCATACCCCTTGAAACAGTGCACATGCAGAAATAAAAATAAAACAAACTTCTTATCTTAAGTCCCATATTGTTGAAAAGAAAAGTTAATTTTGTGACAATAAAACTACATTTCTGCAATAACAATAACTGTACATTGTAAGAAGATGATTTGTTTAATTCCATATAATCATTTTAAATTTATTTACTTACTGGTAATTTAAAATTTCTCAGATAATTTTAATTTTTATACGTGGAGATTTTGAACTTTAATATCGTACTTAATAATAATAAATTATTTTGAGAAAGACACTCAAAATGGTTTATTATTTAATGCTCAAATATCCATCTAGTTGGGAAAATAAAATATGAAACCCTTAAGAATATTCGTATAATTTAATTGAAAAGTATTTAAATTCTACGACAAAATGCTTTAAATTTACGTAAAATTAAAAATAATATTAAAAATGGCGTAAATTTTTAATATTTTACATTCCAACATACTTTACATTCCAACATTCTACAAAATATTAGAAAACTTAATGTTGGTAAGTGGATTGCATTTTTGTTCCACTTCATCATGCCTTACTAAGAAAATGGACATAAAGAACACAAGTAAAAGTCCCCTAATCACATAAAACCATATTGCATACAAAAATAGCTTTCGTTTTAGAAGATTGGATTTTTCCATTAGAGCTTCCTTCTGACTTCTCTCATTTGACATAATTTCATGTTTATGAAATCTTCTCTATTTTCTTAAATATATTTTTCTCCCATGTGGTTTCATGCTAAAACTATTTATGGATCTACGCATGTTGTACTCTAGTTGTTCCTTCTTTTATTCTATGAATTGAATGCAAATCATGATTGAATAAAATGGTATTACTAAATAAAGTGCGCAATATTTTAAACCAAATAATACTTTTTTTCAACCTGATAGCGAAGAAAGTCAAAAGATAATATTACGAAATGACTGTAGTAAGATCTTCAAAAAATAAAGTCAACATATACGCGAGGAATTCGAAAAATAAATCATAAGATATAGCACAAATAATTGATACTTCAGGTTAAAAAATGTCGTGTTATTAATTTAGGAACTAAATCACTTGATGTGCTTCACACATTACTAGTTACACATAAACATACACATTACTAAATACGCACTTTGCAATACATATTTAATTTAAAAAAAACTAGAAAAAATAAAATTTAATTCCACAGGTAAGTCTCTGAATACCGTGATTGAACTATAATAAATTATTCTGATTCGGCCCAAAATTTGATGTGCATAATCTATAACAATCAACACATTTGCATAAATACATTTGTTCGAATATTCCTTTATTCAAAGGAAAATTTCTCATACTATTTTTTTTTATTTTGATATTTAATTTAAATATAGTTATTTTTAATTAATTTTCTGAAATACCTTATTTATTTGAATCGAAGCGATACCCTTTTCCAATGTTAACACTATTAAAGTCGGGTGTGACTTAGAATCGAAGGCAGAAAAATTTGTTGGATGGGGAAAATTGAATTTCCACCCCTTTGAAATGGAAAAATGTACCCTCCATTTTGACCACATGCATCAATGACTCATCAAATTCTTCAACAAAGTTTTTCACTAGACAAGAAAAGGAATATATGCTTAAGTAGATGATAGCGTTGCACAATTTGTACATGACGCTTGGTCTAAAGTATTGCCAGTTAAAATACAAATACTGCAAAGCAGGGCAAAAGAAACCATTCATAAATTTAGAATCGAGAATTTTAAAGCATCGAAAAATTGGTGTGAAAAATTTAGGAGAAGGAGAGGATTTTCTGTGAAACGGAGAACTTCAATCTGCCAAAATCTTCCTGCAGATTTTGAGATAAATTCGTGCGGTATCAATGCCACGTCATCGAATTACGTATGAATTCAAGAACATTGGAAACGTGAAGGAAACCCACCTGCACTTTGATAACACATGGAATTAAACTGTTAGTTCAAAGGGCGAGAAAGAGGTGAAAATCTTGATTACAGGAAACGAAAAACAATGTATCAATGCAATGCTGTGCGTTACAGCACACGGCCATAAAGGATCCACGTATTTGATTCTTAACTGGAAATCAGTTCCCCAAAACAAAAATTTTCCCAAAGATGTAATCGTACGTAATCAGAAAAACAGACGGATAACCGTGGGCTAATTTAGAGCGGAATTGACCAGAACCTCTTCAAAACCCTCGAAACATGCTTATCATGGACGAGTTTAAAGGTCATTTGACGGACTGTCTAAAAAAGAAACCCAAGACGAAACAATTGCGATTTAGTAATAATTGTGGACGATATGACAAGCCAGCTTCAGCCACTTGACGTAAGCATAAATAAGCTGTTCAGAGATTACTTCCAAAGAGAGTTTGAAAACTTGTTACATTTGAAAAACTCCCCCTTAACTCTTCTGAGAAAATCAAGAAGGAAAGTGCTTCGAAAACAGAAGAATGGACATCTGTTGCCTAGGGAAAAAGTTTCCAATGAGACTATAATACATTCTTTCAAACATTGCTGCGTAACAAAGGCATTGGATGGCTTGGAACACGACACTGTGTGAGAAAATGGCGTCGATGGCCCCAGTTCCGTAGTCAGCTGTGACAGTGAGAGTGACGAATCATTTTAGGAACATGATACTGACGGTTAGATCAATTACAGGTTCATATATACATTCAAATGTTTTAATACGGGTAAAATATTCTTCATGCACACTTATTATTATTTCTCATTTTAATTTTTTTAGCTTCGTAAGTATCGGATAGCGATAACAATTTTTACGCTATTTTGTTTTCACAAAATCGTGTTCAGAATTTGGGGCGCAGTTTAGAATAGATGGCGGCTTAGATTCAAATAAATACGATTATTACATTTTGTATAATTCCATACGTTTCAAATATTTTATGTAAAATATTTTAAGTTGTGTGTGTGTGTGTGTGTGTGTGTGTAAGGGGTGCTCAAATGAAAAGATAAGAAAACATCGTAAAAGTGCAACCATGAACATAATTGTCTATGCCGATATGGGAGAACGAAACTTCTAGGAATGCGAATGGTGCCTCCGACGTAGATCGGAGCATACGCAGGAGAGAACAGAGGCTCTTATAAAGATCGCCGTCCCATTAACGCTCCAGTGCATGTCAGGATATGATGGCGTCTGCATTGCAAAATTCGACACTTGAGGAGCAACGAGGCGTTATCCGATTTCTGACAGTGGAAGCTTTTAAACCGGCGGCTATTCATCGCCGGATGATGAATGTATACAGGGAAGACTGTATGTCCGACAAGTCAATTAGAAAATGGATTTCTCATTGTTGTGTACACCTTGAGAGTTTGGTTGATGACCCGAGACCAGGCTAGGCATGCACAGTCATCTCGACCTATCTCATCGACAAGGTGGACCACCTAGTAAAAAGTTATTGGCGTGTAACATTACGAATGTTGGCGGTGAAGGTGGATATCAGCTTTGGGATGGTGTGAACATTTATTCACGACAGGTTGTGTAATTAGAAGGTGTGCGCGCAGTGGGTTCTGAAGCAGCAAAAGGAACTGCGTATGGGGCTAGCACTTCAATATCTGTTTCGGTATCATAAAGACCCAGCTTTCTTGGATCGGATCGTTACAGATGATGAGAGCCGGTGCCATCACTACGAACCAGAGACAGCGGGCAGCACACAATGGAAGCATGCTTCGTCACCTCCCTCTAAAGAGTTCAAAGCCGTAGTGTCAGCCTGAAATAGGTTCCTCACCGTCTTTTTCGACATCCAGGGTTCGCTAACTTATTCAATTCCTCAAACACGGAAGAACCATTAACTCCAATGTGTACTGTGAGACACTCCAAATCCTACGCAGGTTCATCAAGAACAAAATATCGGGGCTGCTCAAAGAGGATGTGTTTCTGCTCCATGATAACGAACGTTCTCCAGGTTCACACACGCTGAACTAACCAAGTTCAAGTGGGAGCATCTTGACGATCCGCCCTGCAGCCCAGACATGTCATCCATCGATTTCCATGTGTTTGGTCACCTGAAAAACCATCTGAAAGAGAAGCACTTCAACTCGGACGACAAACTCAAGTACGTTGTGAAGGACAGTGTCTCGTCACGCACACGGGAATTCTAGGAAGAAGGAATCCTTTGGCTCGTTAATCAATAAGCTCGTTTTGCTCAGGCCTATGGCATATACTTTGAATAAAGTCTTAACTTATACCCACAGTGGCGTTTCGTACCTTTTCATTTGAACACCCTTGTATATATATATATATATATATATATATATATATATATATATATATATTATATATTAGCAGTCGAAACGAAGAATATGAATTGTTTTAAAGAAATAGTTCTCAATTGGTGGCTTAAATTATTTTTAAAAAAGGACAAAAAAAGTAAAAAAATAAAGCTGTATAGAAACATTTTAAGTAAGCTCAAATTTTATGAACCAATTTGTATATTTAAACATATTTTAGTAACTGTCACAGTGACTTAATATTTTTCACTTCATGGCTTGTTCTACATTTTTGTTCAATTTACATTATTACATTTAAATTATACTACTTATTATATTAAAGTAATTTTCAATTCTTTATTTTTCTGTACCAGGTATTTATAAAAGCTTGTGCCGTTGGGGCGAAAAGTGAATTCAAGACTGGTTGTGCTGGTTGGTCAAGACTGGCATGATTGGAAAGATTTAACTCAACCACTTTACTTCACCTTTACAACTTACAATGTCAATAATCTATTTTAAGCCATGGATAACTATATGTGTGAGCAAAATTCGGTCGCATAGATGATGTTACGTTGGTCATAGGATAATTTTTTGGTTCTAAAGACAAGAACTCTTACTAATGAGATATTAATAATCTTGTATCTCATTATGAATTTAAGACTACAGCTAAAGAATATTTTACTGAGTGAAATACATTTGCATGAAATTACTGGGTCAATATTTCTCATTAGAAAAATACAGCTGATTTTTTTGGATTTCTGGAAAGTTCATTGGGGGAGGGGGAAATTGTAATTTTTTTTTAAATCAACCTCATTTGAAAAGAAAAAAAATAGCTAGTGTGAATACTTCAAATAAATAAGATTTTATAGCAGTTTGCTGAAAATGATAATTTTTTTTATTTGTAGTTAAATTCAAATTGGTTTTACAAAATAGTTTTAAAATTTAAATGTTCATCTTATTCGTCACAAAATATGAGTATACATCATCGTAAATACAAAATGAAAATTAATATACTATTTTTTTTTCTCAATTGAAGGAGCTCTTAATTTACATAACTATTTTCTTAAACAGAAGAAAATTAGTATGAGATGAAATAGCAAGCTTAATTGTTAGTGACATTAACTTTATTAAGATATTCAATTATTTAGATTCTTTTTTATGCCTAATGATTTCACTTATTTGGAAATAAATAAATTTTTAACGTTAATTTTATTTAAAGTTTGCTTTATTTTTCCTTTAGTAAAAATTCAATTTAGTGAATAAATTAAATGACCTATTTAGTGTAGTTATTTATTGATGAAAATAGAATTATCTTCAAAGGTTATATACACACTAGCTAACATATCATTTTCTTGGATACAAAAAAACACAAGTCTGTAGTCATGTATATAATACGTGATTTGTGCCTATAATAATAACCGCTTTGCAAATCCTTCTGATTTATGGAAATGATTTCAACTAACAATCTTATTTTCTTTTTATAATTCTTAATTACATTTAGTGCCTTAAATTAATGAAGTTATTTGATTTAACAACGTAAAAACAATTGCGGCTTCTAATAACTTAATTATCTCCTACATATGTAGCTACACTTTTTATCTTAACCTAATATATATATATATATATATATATATATATATATATATA
>BMAW01013110.1:438076-494044 GCA_019974015.1 Nephila pilipes
CGATGCAACTGTTTTAAATATGATCCATGAAAAAAATCGAAGATAACTAATGACATTATAAGATGGAGATAGAAAGCTCAACTTAAAGTATACAAAATATATTTCACTGGTTCAGTGACCTGAAAGTAAATCTATTTCTCAGTTTCTGTGAGTAAATGTTGCCATACTCTTGCAGAATTTCATCTTAGATCTACAAACCCAAAAATAATACACACGTATAATTATATATATACGCCTATTACCTAAAAAATGCCATTTATATATTCTAATCCTAATCTAAAAATTTCATAACATAGTATATCAATATTTTATTTGAGTAAAAAAAATTTATAAACTTCCTCAAATTACTATGGATGCTATTCATCAAGTGATTTGACGATCATTATCAAAAGTTTTCCACATATAATTCAAACCCATACATGAGATTCATTTAAATAAGCCTGTAAAATAAATTTCCTACCTTCCAAAAAGAGCTATCTTAGCTTTTTTGGAAGGGGGGGGATGCACTACTGAATTATTTAACAAAACGTAGTCCTGTCCTGGAAATCTGAATAACGTAGAAGATAATTTATCTCGGGTTTGCTTTCTTGCGATTCACTTCAATTTTTTTCAAGAATTTTGAAATTTGTCTGCACTTTAAAGAATTTTATAGTTCATTAATACTTGCAATTTTCAACAATTAATTTTATTGCCGAATCATTATTTGTCACACTAATTTTATTTATAAGGAAGCACAAGTAACTTAATTATCTTGTACAGTACTTACAGCAATAAATTTGTTACAAATGATCAGATAAATCTACTCATTCTCTTATGTTATAAAACGAGCACTAACCTTGCATATTGTCATGTATTCGCGTCCATAACTTCGCGTAGGACGTGTACTCACCCATCTGTGAAGAAAGAAACTTGATGTTAGAGGGTGAACACACAAATGTAAAAAAAATAATCTAGCCTGCCGTTATAAGACTTCGACATCTTAAAATTTTACATTAGTAAATTTACTAATATATTTTTCTTTTATATATTAGACGTCAAAAAGAGATATTTATCTAAATATATTTAAATGTGCTTTTAAATTATTAAACAAGAAAGTATTATTTTAAGAAGAATATACTAATATGCATTAATTAAGAGCATTGATGTAAAATGTGTCCTGTAAATGAGAACATTATTTAAAACACATATTATTTTCTTACATAGAAACTTATATATCATTTTAAGAGAATAGATAAGCATTTATAAGACAGAAGAACATTTTACAGGCATTTTAAGCCGAAATCAATGCAGTTATTAAAAAACTTTCGTAATTTAATGTAACTTTATACATACTTATAATTCAAATTAATTTATAAATTAAAAGGAAAAAATCTTAATTTATGTCTATATTGTGAGCGACATATTAAATATTAGTAGATTTTGGTGGTATTTAATGAATATTTTTAAAGGAAGCTCGATTTCATAAACTCCTGAATATCACTTCATTTAAAAATGCATCTAATAGGTAATATTAATTTCTTTAAAATTAGATAAGGGTTAAGGATTTAGTTTAATACCATATCGAAAAATACAGATTAATTAAATTACAGATTTGTTAAATTACAGATTTATTAAAGTTACTGAAAATTGTATACATAGATTTTAAACTCAAAATCAAAAATTCGATTGAACTCGAATATTGGTATGTTATAACATAACATAGTGCATTGATAATAAAATGAAAATAGGTTTAAGCTACACTAATTACTTAAAACCTTTCTATAATATATGTAAATTTATTTTTCTTTATGAAATAAATATTATAACTCACAAATTAAACGTCTAGGAAACATCCTATCATCTTAGCAGAAATTAAAAAAAGGTTTTAAGACTAAAATTTTTCATTTATACTGTCCAATTTTTGGTTATTCGTTAGTATATGTATTAGTCTGAATCTAATACGTTTTTGAATTTTAAAATGCTTATTAAAATGATAAGAAATTCTGATATGTCTTCATTAGAGTAGGATATGTTATGATTTTTTAAAAATTTCAATTTAATTTGCGCATATTTATTTTAATTTGACATATACATCATAGGTATGCAATTACAAATATGAATACATTTCTTTCTTTCCACATTCAATTTTTCCTTAGGCTTATTAATGGATAAGCAATGATGTTCATATTATTTAAACTGCTTGAGTCACAAAACTGTTATATATATTTAATTAAGTAGCATAATGTACAAATTAAAAGTTGATATTTTGATTTGCTATAAAACTCAAAATGTATCTTACTCAATTAATCAAATCATAAAATTATTTCAGTTTCGTACAATCAGCTCTAAATTTAGATTCGATGAAATATTTATTACGCTTCTAAAACCACCTTATTATGCGAATCCATGCTTAAGGAAATAAAGGTCTCCTTCAAAAATAGAGTTAAGTTCCAAAAATATGAAAAACATAATATTTTATTTTTATAATTATGATAGAATATTTTTAAAGCAGTTTTCATCAAAGTATAACATATCAATAAATTCTGAGTAATGATGATTTCTTCCATCACCGTTATTAAACACCATAAGCCGTAGGAAAATTCATTTTGGCAAGATATACTCATGTGACTTAATCAAATTATTCATATAATCATGATTTAAAAGTAACAAATAAAGTTTGCGTTTGCTATATTGAAATTGCTATGTATCTTTCGTCTAAAATTTATCATGGAATGTTTTTGCTTTTTCTATTTAAAACCTTATGATTTAGAACAATTATTTTTTTTATTTGTAAAGAAATAATTTTGTACAGTAAGAATCCTAATTAAGGCTTTAAATAGAGGCTTTCAGAATTGATGAAAGCATAGAACATCATGAGCTGCATTTTCAGTGCTTTAATTAATTTGACACAATACTGATTCACTTAAAACTATTTTGTAATCTTGTATCTCTTGGCTAAGCACTTTTAGCTTTCAAAGAATTGAATTGTTTTCTTTTTTTTCTAATAAAGTACTTTTATCTTAAAAAAAGTATGCAAAAGACGTAAAAAGAATTAAGGTATTGAAATCAGCTCTAAAATAAGAAGGACAATTTGCGGATTACCATTCATTCTTTCGTAAGATCCAACGGCTGAGTAACACACAAATAGGCAACAAATTAATTTAAAGTTTCTTAGAATTAGAAAATAAAAATACTAAAAGGTAAATACTGAAAAGAAAACGAATTTAATCTTAAATAAATCCTATTTTAATTTCATCAAAAGTGCGAATGTTCTTGCATCAATAAATCAAGGGGAAAAAATTTTCATTCTTTTCAAATGCAAATTCGTTAACCCTCATCATGCTTAATTACTTTTTCATTAAAGATACCATTATTGATCCAACGTTTACCAGAATTGTGTGTCAATTAGTAAATTTTATCAATAGAAGAGGGGTGAGTTAAACATATAATTTGCAAGTATTCCTTAAAATTGGAAACTTTTCAAATTTACAATTATACCTTTTTTATTTTATAAAATATTATTTAATATTTATAAAAATTATCTCAAAGATAAAATGTTATTGAGAATGATTTGTTTGTTCATCAGTTTGATAAGTCAGAAGAATTTTTTTTTGATATATAAGCAATAGATGTCAAAAAAATTTGCTTTAAGCAATAAGAATAGAATGAACGAAAATCGCTAAAGTTTTTAAATATTGTTATCTATTAATATATACTTGAATATTATTGATATAAGTCATAAAAAATATTTTAAAATGTTCTAAGATGTTAAAATATTGTACAAGAGCTTTACTGTATGAACAAAATTTATATGAATCACATTTACTTATTGAGACTTGTAATATATTTAAAATATCTTTTTTCGTTTAATATAAAAGAAACATATCCGCATCATACCTTTACGTGCTTATAAGTACAAGTCCTTAACCAGAGATTAATTTTCCTTTTTATATATTTTAAATTATAAAGCATTTTAAATACATGTTATTTTTATGTGCAGTTTTAAATATTTCAGCTTATTCAAGTTTTAAAAATTATTTAAGACTTGTAAGCTAACTGTTCCATAAAAACATTTAATAACAGCACCCGTGTTTCGCTCTACACCTTTTAATAACTTTTCCCTAAAATAAACTACATATACCAAAACTAAATATAAAATTGATAAATTTATGTTAAAAATTTATTTTAAAATCTATTTTTCACAAATAGTTAATTCAGTCAGTTTGAATCCCTTACGGAAAATAAAATGCAATATGTGTCAATTTTAAAAATAAATACGTTCCCGAGCAATATTGTCGTGTAATTTACATTCCTTTAAACGCAAAATTCTTTACAGTAGAAATAAGTACTTTTTAAAAAAAAAATAATAATTCATGAGTGTTTCTTTGCCACAAATATGAATAAAACTATTTTAAAAATAATTTAGCTGAATAACTGAATAAAACAACAATTATTTAAAGATAAATGGATATAAAAAAGAAATATTTTTGGCAAATGGAATACTCTGTAACTTCTTTGTACAAGTGCATCAGTTATTTGTTTTTGATAAACTCATTGTATAAGTGATTGATGATTCACTGCATGAGGTTATTTTTATAGCTCTTGGTAAGAAACAAAATTGTCATTTCTTTATAAAGGACTCTTAAATATATGAATGCCTACTATCGTACTGACTAAACACATTTATAAAATGTAACCTATTTTAAGATATTTATGTAAAAGTTTCAGATAAGCCTTAATCAATAAAGGCTTTTTACGTTTCAAATTTTAGTACGTAAAAATTGCAATTTTCAATGAAACAATGAGAAATAATGCAAAAACATATTTTAATGATACATTTATAAACATATATAATGATTTTGGGGATTTAGATTTGATTCACTAACAACACAAAAATAGAATGACACTATACTCTATTGGCTACAGATCAATGTATCATGACCTGAAGACAAAAATATCTATGGGCAGGTGTTTGTTCACCAAACTTTTACTTTAACACTAGGAGAGAAAGAAACAGATACAGAGTGAAAATTATGGATCATTTTAAGAATGAATAGTCTCACTATATTACTATCTGGATTATCTATGTTGTTATTGTATTCACAATCTTGTAAATCACAACTTTGTTGTTTTTCGTTCCGAATGATGAATATTCTAAATGTTTGATTGGAATATCAAACAAAAATATATAGTTTATGTAATCATCTTTGAAATTTTTAATGGAAATCAATCTCATTACATAAACGAAGAATCTGAATATGAAACTGCTGCAGTAGAATTATTTTTATTTTCTATTAAAGCAATATCTTTTGAAATCTTGTGATATAAAAACTACTATATTCAAATAAAACATTAAAGGAGAGGTATTAGATAGATACATTTGTTAAAACGCGTACTTATCATCAAAATCAAGTTGATAAAAATGATATGAGAGACCTTTTAAATAATTATTTACAGTTTTTTACTGACTTATCACTAGGTTAAAACAATGAGATAATGGCAAAAAGCCTCCAGATTTATAGTTTGTACTAGATGATGAAGAAGGTGCATGCGCTGATAACTCACACTCCCTGCACTTCACTATATATGCAACGTAACAACTTTAAAATAGTTCCATTTAAAGAAAAACATCCTATATTGTTTTCCATAGTTATTTTAAGAAACCGGGATTCATCCACATGTCTCAGACAATAATTTTATTGCTTATAATAAGCATGCTACATTAATCTTTGAAAGAACAACTAAAGTCTCTATCCCTATAACGTAACATAAGTAAATATCTGTAATACTATTCTGATTATTTTGTATAAGATATTATATAATGTTTCTTTCATTTAATATTGCATGAACAGATATATGCTGTTTAGTTTCTACTTTCCCCCTCTTTGAAAAAAAAGTTTCGCTATCTTTTACCAAAATGTATATTTAGACTTATTTGAACAATGAATATCAAACATTGCGATTATAAAACTTTTTCATTCAGTTAAAAAACTAAGAAACGCAAGATTAAACTAGATTTAAATTAAAATGAAGAAACGATCCTAATTTCTGAAATGTTTCCTTTTTAATGCATCGGTTTCATCTCATCAAAAAACAAAACAAAAAAAAAAAAAAATCTTAAAAAATTTTTAAAAGGGTAAGTGCTTGAAAGCAAAAATACAATGTTTAACTTGCTATGTTTAAGGACATTTGTATTCCAAGACATTAGCAAAAAAAGTATAAAGAATTACTCCTAAACGAAAAACACACACGAAAAAAAGGACAAAAACGCGGAAGCAATAAATGCCCACATTTAGGCATACGCATGGTTTGTTTGGCCGATGCCATTTCCTTTTTTCTACGTCACTCCTCTTTTTGTTCAACGGACACAAGAGAAATGACTCGAAAATAAGGGTAAAAGTTGAGAAAGAATCCAAAAGATCTCGATGTTCAGAAACCATGTGAAATGGTCGTTTTATACTACTTTACGAGGTCAGTGAAAGAAATCAGAGGCAGAAAAAATGCCTTAAATATTTGAGGCTTTCAACTCTACGCGTAAATGCGAAGAGGAGGGGCTTGGTTATGTACAAGGTGGTTCCTTGCGCGTTTCTTTTAGAAAGGAAAGAAGGGAAAAGTTAAAAGAATGATGGGAGGCTTTTTAATCAAAATTTGTTCCCTCATTTGCATATTTTTCTAATTATCTCAGAATTTTTTTTTTTGTTCTTTTAGATGTCCGTGAACTGTAATTGATGTAAAGTAGCTGAAACTCGGGTCAGATGAGCTTCAAGAATCTTGGGTACATGAACAAGGAATAATGAAATGTAATTACTGAAAACAATAGTAGTTATATTGTTACGGTTAGGAAACCTTATTATAAATGTTTTTATAAAAATGTTAATATGCATTCCGTATATTTTAGTTGGATTATTATTTTATTTAATAGAATGTAATTTATTCATTGCTGTCGTTGACGTATATATTTTGAAGACATTTTCGTTTGAATATTTATTGCTTCCCTTGATTAAATTACCAAGCAATCTGTCATTAAAGTCATTTATCATCACAGACTGTAAAATGATAAAAAAAATGGAAATGTTAGGATAACAAAAAAAATTACTTCAATGTCATTATGAAAGGTTTTTTTTATCAACATTATGATGAAAGTGAGAAAAAAAAAGCTAGGATTTTTTTTCCTATAATTTCTTTTAGAAAAAAGTTAACTGTATAAAAATTACGCATTGATTATTTTTAATTAGTACTCTTTCTGCATTATGAATAAAATTATTAACTTATCATATAAACTAAATATAGATAAACTCTAAGTTATTATTACTTAATAGCACTTAAATAATAAACTATTATTATTTATAAAAATATATATAGATTGATAATAAATCATTTATGAAAAAATTAAAAATAATCATGTGAAGATTTGTAAATGTTAATGTGATTATGTAAAATCATTTTACATACAAAGACATCAAATAATTTATACTCTGTTTTAATTTTGAATCTTTGATAATAAGCAAAAAACTTATTCAATAAATATATCATCCTTGGTAAAAATGAAATATAACTAAACCAGCCACCAAAACGCTGAAAAAATGTTTAGAAAATAAATACAGAATGCATTATTTAACATTTTGGTTGATTATAAGTGATATGTTTGAAGATCCAACATAAAAGATACGTGCTCCCCAATCGGTTACGGAGAACTAAAATATGGCTACAAGTTTGTAATTTATGCCAAACACTAAAATTCAAGCATTTGATTGATGCTGCTATTTATTTCTGTTTTATATGTTTACTTCAACACAGTATTTTAAATTTATGTCGAATGCGTAGTTTAATCGAAAATCTCAAGAAAGTGATTTTTCTTTTTACGGAACATTTTTTCAGGTACGTTTTCCTTAAATTAATTTATCTCGTTTCAGAGAAAGCATTGGCTTAGTTTAAGACTCGTAATATCCTGTTCATAATTTGAAAAAGGCTAACGACGGACATCTAAGCCAAATTTATCTTTTTATTTATTTAACTAATTGTTAATTCAAATTAGCGTTAACGTTGTTCTGTCTAGAGCTTCATGACAGAACACTAGTGACGAATCTTACAATGGTGAGCCACTAATCAAGGGATGTTGAAGGAAACTGATTCAATATTTCCCTCATTAACCTTTTTTTTACTCTCATTACGTTTTACCTTCTGAGGATTCTGAGGTCCAGTATACTGCAAGTAGCAACTTTCATTACCTTATTTGAAATCGGGACCCAAACATTACTTCAACCATAAGGATACATTGAACTGAATTTAACGAATATAAAGGAATACAATATAACTAGATCTTATAGTTTGTATTGAGACAAGCAATTTCAATAAGTAAAAATATTATTAAATGTATTTATTCTCTTGTTAATATCTTCTTGAGATATTTCTTCTCTTCATTCCCAGAGTAAAAATATTAAATCAGCTGTTAAAAAGTCAACATTTAACCATCTTCATCTCCAATATATGTTGATAAAGCAAACAAAATATCTTTTAATTATACACATCATCAGCTCATGTAAAAATAGGGAAATTTTGGGAATGTGGTAGCTGAATTGAATAAAAATAGTCACCGAAAGTTGAATGTAATACTTGTAAAATATATATTAGCAATATTTTATGAGTAGGTAAGTATTGAAAGAAGAATTGTTGTCATATAACTTTTGCGTATCTCATATGATTTACTATTATAACGCGTATTAATTATCTTGATAACACACTTACTCTGGATTTTCTCATGATTCGTAATTTAATTAATTAATATTGCCTAAATCATCGAATACGTGGGTGGCATATATAAAATATTTCTACAGATTTTTTTTATCGGTATATAATTTTTTCTAGAAGAAAATCATAAATATCAAACAAATTTTACAATAACTAAATGTCAAGATATTTTAATTTTAACAAACAAAAAAAGGTATAACATTTTAATATTTAAAAGGACATGTTACATATTACACTAGTTTATATGTTTTGAAATGATAGATGTCATTCCTGAAAACTAAAGACTTCGTTACGGTTTTCTTTTCCCCAGAACTACTTCTATGCTATTTTTAAGCTGAAGAAAAACTAAAACATTTCTTTCACTCAAGAAAATATTTGAAATGTATCAGAAATATCAAGTCAATCGCAAAGAAATCAGGAAACGTTTGTAACAAACACATACAGTCACTGGTCAATTATACGTATAAAAAATAGATCTCCATTGACTCACGACAGTTCACGCAAAATTTATAGCTTTTATATTGCAGCAGTTCTCTTCCACAAGCCGAAGCTAACAACAACAGGAGTAAAAAAGGCCTAATAACTGTCCCCGTAGAAAATTCCTTTCTAACCCATTTGTTAAAGGCGCTGCTAAGAAGGACTATATTTAGCAACAGTTGCATAAAGGTCATGGTCGAGAAATTGCGTTGTTTCCATTGAGTCGTAAATTGAGTCCTGATACTATTAAAGACCTGATGTGCAGTGGGTTTCACACTAAATCAGTGGACGTTCTTCAAATACTTCCGTAGCATTCTGTGAAAGTTTGGAGAGTGAGGTGCCAGATCCTCCTCGTCACTTGACCGTGGTTCAGATTATGAGGTGCGTCGCCAATTGCCCTCGCGTTGCATCTAAAAGCGACATCAATGAACAATCAATCAATCAAAGCAGATTAGATCAATCAAAGCAGATTAGAAGTTTTTTGCAGATACGAAAAAGGGAAGTTCGAATAGTACCCTATCACTAAGGACAATCGATCTCCGTCAAATTTGGAGAAAAGCATCACAGGTGTGCAGAGTCTTTTTTCTTCAAATCGCATTAATAGGAGTAAAAAATAAGGACAAGAAAAATAAATAAAGGAACATTCGCAAAAATCTTCCATGAAATCTTTATCAACGAACTTAATTAATTTTAACTCAATGCTATCGATTAACCATTTACTGATGGAACATCAAGTACAACTAATTCTTATAAACATAATATTTGGCTGGAAATTGCAAATCTTTCCCCAATGGGTATAAATTTACATATTTGAGCCTGATATGTTACCGGCTAAAATAGTTCTTTCATTAAATTGCTATTCACTTAAAGCTATTAAAAAGTTTATGAAAAGGTAGGACTACCTTAAAAAATTTAAAAATATGTGAAATGCCTATTCATCACAAGGGTGAATTTAAAAATACAACAATCCAGATGGAAGGAGCCAATTTTTTTTAATGAGGACGAATCTTTATGAAATATTTTGAATAAATTTAAGTGAACCGCTAATTAGAGTCTCCAAGGAAAGAATTATTTAGTAAATAAAATAGCGAAGTGAAAGATGAATTAAAAAACAAAGGGGTACAGTTTACAGTTCATTAATATTTTCAACTATTGCTTCTTTAGAGGTGGATAAATGTTCACTCTATTTACCTAATGAATATTGTATCATTTATATAGATAGGTTATTGTAAGAAAAATTTTAAAAAAATTTGAAAAGGTAAAATTTGACGCTTTTCATTACTATTTAATAAAATTCGCCAATATTCGGTTTTTTTATTCACATCTCGTGGCACAAGAATCGTAATTTTCAACGTTTTATTGAAGAGATACCCTGTAAAGTATACAAAAATGTTGCTTCAACATTATTCATTACGAAAATTTTAAGATGATAGGAGGAAATTATTAAAAAATTAAAAATAATAATTTCAAGAAAACATATTCAGAAAGAACAGTTTCTAAGATATTATCGAAAAATATAAGTTATGTTACACAGATGTTGAGTCATCTATTTATGGTTAAAAAGAAACTTAAGAAAAAACATTCACTAAAAATAATTTGAGAATTTTTTTGGTGGGAATATGCTTAAAGCTCCTTCTACAAATCAGTGAAACTCCATAAAAATTTCAATCTATATGAACAACGGCGTGGATTTGTGTAAGCGACAAACAAACATTTCAATTTATATATAAAGTTAAATACCGACTACCGAGTTATATACTTTCACTACCGATTTAATTTGCGATATTGAATATCGATTCTAAAACGAATTCTGCGATTGAAAACTTTTAACTTTCATTTCTGGCTCTGATCTAGAATGTATAAATCTCTTGCATTTTACGAGCTTCTTCAAACAAATAACATTTAATAAATGGATTCACCTTTTTTTTCTTTGACTTATTTCCTCTATTTTTATAACGTGTGTACTGTACATATCATGTACAATCGACATTGTTCTATTAATCAAACTACTATCACCTAAAATACCATAATATTCTGTCATTACTGATACCTGAACAGTAAATTTCTTAAAGAAGTTGATTAAATTTTTTCAATGCATCGCGTTGTATTTTATTAAGATTACTCATGGTATTAAACACTAGAAGCAAGTAAAAAGATCTCTAAATAATATATGTATGAAATTCAGTGGATATCAAAATATAGGATTTCACAAATGCGGTATTATTATGATCAGGAAAATAAATCAGTAACATTAAAAATATATTAAGCGGTATTTTAGTTACTCAATGCGTTTTATTATAAATTCTCTTCTTTTATTATAATCTCTTCTGATACCAACAAACATTTTCCAACTAACATACATGTGAAATTGTATGTTAAGTAGTAAATATATATATGAAATTGTGACACAAATCTTTTTCATTTCTAAGTACAAAAAAGGCATTTTTTTTAAAAAAAAATATTAATATTTTTTGTAAAGTAAGTTTAAGAGGTTAATGCTGTATACATTGAAAGAAAGAAAACAAAGTATTAAAAGTCAAACAATATTTATTATTTTAAGATATCAATCGAATGTCGTACAAAGTATATTGATAACGAGAGCTCATAAGAAATTTTAAACACTTTACGGACTTATTGCTGTTTAATACTTTATTTGTATTCATAGAAAGAAAAGTATTGTATTACAGTTTTTGAAATGAATGTTATGTATTGGGTTGTCAAGAAAATTAGTACTGATTTTGAAGGAAAATTGAGATGCAGTATTATTAAATTTTTGTACATGTTTATCAAATTATATGGGTACCATTCTGTTCCATAACTTTTCTCCAACTCAGGTAAACTAAAATTTTCATCATTCCTTAACTTCTCAAGTGTTTGGGGGAAAAGCTTTTCTACCTGATTTTTTTTATCTCAACCAAAAAGTTGAAGTTCATTCCTTTCAGGGAAATTTTTGTAATGATCGAAACAGGTAAAAATCTGACAACGCCAGGTCTGGTGAATATGGTGGATGGGGTAGAATATATCAACGGAGATGTAACTCCTTTTATTTAGATGTCAAAGGTACACGAGGCCACTTACTGCCTTGATGAAACACGTCACTCTTCCAATTTTCTATTTCTGGATGCTTTTGCTCAATTGATATTATAGATTTCTGGATATTTTCAATTCAAGTAATTAGAAACTAAAATTTTCTGAATTTCTTCCAGTTGTTTGGTAAAAGCTCATAATGCAGGATTCTTTTTCAATCCCATCAGATACATAGAATGACGTTCTTAGGGTGAAGACCGGTTTTTAGAGTTGCTAAAGATGATTCATTCAGCTTTGTTTAAGACATTTGTATATTTTTTAACTTCGTCACTACTTTGCTCAAAAAGGGTGCCTCATTTTTGCGTTTATAGATAGATTCGCAAATGGAAATGCTATCCATTAGAATTTTTTCCATTATACATTGAAACGGTTTATGGAGCCAAGCTTCAAAACAAGTTCATGAATGGTGGATTTTGATATTTTTTAACTTTTCTGCTAATTTTACGTATCGTGCAGTGCAAGTTGTTCTCGATATTCACAGTTTTAATCTTATCTGTTCCAGTGGTGGAAGACCTGTGCGGGGATTCTTGATTATTCGGGTTGAAATCACCAACTTCAAACCTAACAAACCATTTCCATACCAATCTTTCAACTACAGTAACTTCGCCATAAGCGGTGATTGCTCCTTGATTGCTCCTTGTGTGGCATCCTTGCCTTCCCGGGAAAAGAAAAGCATAAAATACATATTACGCATTTAGTTTGCTTTCCTATTCAAATTCAAGAAGTATAAAACTGATAACAATTAATGAATCGTAACCAAACTTTTTTCCAAATATGCTGAAGTACCGTCTCTTAGAATATGTACTCATGACATTTGCTTTCACACATTCTGATGCACTCACACCTGTCCTTAAGCCATCTACAGTAAAGCAACAAGACTTTTAGAGGCGACCCAATGTATATTATTTTTTCTTAATATGTATGCTTAATATGAAAATAAAGTTATCATTTATTGTAAATCTAGTTTTAAAATTTAACAACTGCAAATGAATACTTTATTATTTTTAATTACTTCTACTTTATGAAAATGAATTAAAGTATGTATTAAGTAAGGTATGTGAATTATGTAAGGTATTTTTATTTATGTGAAAACAAAGGAGTAAATGCTGTTTTACCAAAAAATACCTAAGAAATTTCAAAACTAATTACAACAGTTTTTTACTAACTAAAACAAGTAAAAAATGTATACTTAAAAAAATTCTGTGGTTGAATCAACCGAATTTAATTTCTTGTTATTCTTTAGAATGAGAGAAAAATATAAACTACGGAAGCGGAAGCAATAAAAATGTATTTACGGAACTAAAAGAATTTAAGAACTTGAATCCGTTCATCTGTAAGAAACGTTTGGTAACAAAAACAAAGACAAAAGACAACGTCGTTGAAGCAGTAAAGGAAGAAATTACAAAAAAAGATAAAAAAAAAAATCTGCTTGCGGCCATATTTTTTTTATCAGATTTCTTTTTTATTGACTCTTTTGTTTCTGCATGAGTGGTTGATGTTTTCACAGTGAGATAAACGCCGAAATTGATAAATGTAACAGATTTCATCTGACTGGTGATAAAGAAGACTTGAGGAGGGAATTTATGTCCAGGAAACCTTTTACTTACGTTGGCGGAATCTATTATCGGTCTATTGTACGTTTTTCGAGCCGTGGTGAAAAATTGAGATAGATTGCGTTATTTAGACTTCTACAGGTAGAACGTTCTGGGTAAAACAGGGGATAGAAGAACGGTACCTTATCAAACTAGACTATTTGAACAATCCTAAGCTATTTGAAGAACATTTGAAAGAAAAAATAAATAATTTTTGATGTAATTTGGTAACAAACATTTATATCATCATAAACTATGTAACAGAAAATTTATCTTCCTAAAGCTCATAATTTTTCATTTATCTGATGGAAAAATATTTTAAACTTATGAAATTGATTTAATTCAGAGGTAATAATATAACTGTGAACGAATCAGAATAATTTTATAGAAAAACATGTATTGTGTGTACACTTTAAAGCTACTTTATCGTAAGAAAATTTTTATGTAATAATTAGTTTTAGAAAAATTACTCAAAATTTTAGTAAATGCAAGAAATAGAAATAAGTTTCTATGTAATAAATTTTTATAGAAAATGAAAAAAATGGAGTTCCTCGAAATAATTATTTATTTTTCAATGAAATTTCGTATAGATTTTTCTTTATCCCGATAATTCATGCAGGACACATTAATTTATTAATTTTATTGTATTATTAATTGTTGTTATTCTAATTATATCTTTCAGCTTCACATATATTGAAACTCTTAATGCAAATTCTTAACAAGAGTTATTTCTATACATAGGCAAATAAAAATTCAACGTTTTTCATCCTAATTAATTTGGGAATTTTTTGAAAGCATAATAATATTCGGATATTGTGATTTGAAATTCTTTTTTATCAAAATAATTTTTGTAGGATAATATTTTCCACAGAAATCAAATATTTAAATGTAAATTAAAATCAAAATTAAATGTAAAAAAATTAGATTCATTTATCAACTTCTTCGGGAAAAACTGGCAACATAAGTAATCGAACACATTAATTCTACAAACCCACCTGGAAGGGCATATAAGCATTTAAATAATAGTAATGCATTTATTAGTATCAATAATAGTGATCGAAAAATAGCCAATAGAATTAAGGCTTTGTATATAAAAAGGTTTTATTTTGAACATGATAAAATATCTTCACACATTTCAAACTCCTAAATTTCACAAAGTTCCCATTAATTTTAAAACTATGATTAATGGTTCAAATACTTGCATACATGTAACTAAAACATTTTATAAAATACTATTGTTAATTTTGATAAATCGGCTATTCATAAAATAGCTGTGAAATTATTAGCTTTATAAAAGATAAAGAAATTTACTCTACTGAGAGTTATGACTTTGAAGTTATGTTTAATTTCCATAGATTTAGATGATTAAATTAATATTATTTAGGCTAATTTTTAGAAAAAAAATTTATAGTTCTATATATCTTATGAAAGATGTAAATGTTCTATCGATCTTGAATTAAAAGAAAACTAACTATATTAGTTATTATGGTAAAATAGAAAAAACAAATTAAAAGGGTGCATCAAAGCTGCCTTGCTTGCTGTCAAGTTATTTATCTAGTTTTCTGTAAATATAAATTTAGAAATAACAATGAATTAAAACTATTTAGAAAAATTGATGATCTTATAGTTTTTCACGCTAATTTTAATACAGATAATATACTAGATTTATCATTTTATCCTTTATAAATAAATTTGGTTAAAACCAATGTAAATTTCATTTAAAAGATTTCTTAGACGTTAATTTAAAACATACTAATAATGGGATTATTAGCAGTATTTACGACAAGAAAAATAGTTATAGTTTCCATACTAATGAAGTATCTTATTTTCGTAATAATTTAAGTTTAATTATTTTCAAAGTATATTATAAAATTATTTAATTTTCCTACTAATTTCTAAAATAAATTAAATAAATTCTATAATACTCGTATGAAGGCTAGTTATCCGAAAAAATTTAAAGTATAAATGTGATTATATATATATATATACACTTATTATTTTAATTTTTATATTTTTACATTTATTCTTAGTTCTATACTTCTCCCTCTTTCTTTTAATGATTTATTGTTTTTAAATGTCTTTTTTGAATAAACAGTCTTTTACTGCCTAGTTGGTGACACATTTTTAATTTTGCTTTGAATTTAGTTTTCATTTTTTTAAAAGTTCTTTAAAAGTAAATTTTAACTAGGTAAATTTATTAAACATTATTTATTCAATATATTTTCTATAACTATTTTTGTTAATTAATTTTAAGTAAATAATTTTCCCCCTAAATTATTCAATCTACTTGTGTAGTTTTATTTACAACAGTCAAACATTTTTTACATAGGTGGTGGATTCTTTCATGGAGTAGAGAAGATACGTATTGGTTTGAAATTATATAGTGTTTTCTAAGTACTAGTACGTAAATGTTTTTAATAGTAATGTATGTTTTTATTGCAATTTGCTCAAGATTTTACGAATTAGGTAATTAATTTATTTCTGCTATTGTTTTTGTCTTCTTTAAGAAGTTTTAACATTTTATTGATACGATGATATGCCATTAATAAATAATTTATAATAGCTACCCAAGGAGCTTTTGTTTTAGTTGGATCACTTTCGGCGTACCAGATCATATTTCAATTTTGTATCCTTTGCTTCAATTTTAATTACATTTAGCTTAAATATGGTCAATTTAATAATTTATCGTTTGCTTTAATTTTAATTACATGTAGCTGATGTGATATTCCATTTAATAGTTTATTTATTATTTGCTTTAAATGTCGTTAAATTTGCTTAAAAATCGTTTCAATTTTAATTTAGGAAAAGTTTACTAACAACCATTTCTCGATATTTTATCGCTTACTTTAATTCTTATATTTAATTTCGTAATTTAATAGAATTATTTAAGAGGTACACCACTAGTGGATAAATCCACTCTATGCAAAATTTTACATATGACTTTTAAATATATTGCGATTTCTACTAAAGGTCCATCGAACCAAACAACACACAAAGTTCACAAAATCTACCAACCAATGTATGAATACAACTACGACAGTCAAGAAATTATTTTTTTATGTTTTAGATTGCTAGCTTAGTGATTATTTTTGGTTTAATTAATGTCAATTTTTAGTTAAGGTTCTTAAATAGTATTACAATATTTGGAACATCAATATTTTTGCTGTAAAATTGAAGAAATTTTATTAGATTGACATTCATAACTTCTGAATTTGTTTATTTTTGGTGTGTTACCAACTTATTATAATACAATTCTCATAGGTGTGATCAGTAATTATACCGGTATAAGAAAACACACCCATTATTCTATTCTAAAGTATTTCTAAATATTTACTTTCCTATCACTTTAGTTTATTTTAAATTATTTGGCCCTTTAATAGTTACTTTGTTTTGAATTTTTGTATTTTAGGGCTCTGATTTTCAAATATTTAATTATTTAAGTAATTAAGTTTAATATTTATTATTATTATATCGAAAAAAATGAGAATTTTGAAACAAAAATTTAAGATAAACAAATATGTTTAGTGCAAAGAAGCTTTAATTTATATTGCTTTGTAAAGTTTAAAATTATTAAAACAGTGTATGCAAAAATTATTATTTTTATGTTATGTCTTACATTACAATTTTGAGCTATTTCAATGTACATGAAGAAATCAAACTTTATTTGAATTAATTGGACAAAAAGTATAACCTAGATTTAGATAGTTAATTAATTTCAATTGAAGTGCGATTAAACATATTTTAGTTAACAGAAAAACTTATGATTTCTTAAGTCATCTTATTGAGAAATTCAAATTAAGTGTGAATGAGTGACAAATCATTCATACTTGCCCTTTCATATACTAAGATTTAATCTCAAGGAAATTTTGTGATTCTTAAAAAATTAAAATTCTTGTTGTATATAATGTTTCTATAATCTCATTGTATACATGTTTATATAAGTAATATTTGTATCATTCGGATATTTCTGAAGAGGAGATAAAATTAATGACAGAACAATTCTTAACGGGAATACTTACATTATTTACTTATCTAAACCCTTGTTTTACAAATGTATTCACAATAAATTTTGGAATTTTTTTTTATTTCAATTTTGTAAAATAATTTTAAAATTATTCCTGAAAGATACCAAGTATTCAAGAAGAAGCATTTCTTCAGTTGACAAGCATTGATATACTTCATTTACTTTTTCCATTAAAAATTTATATTATTTTTCCTTCGTATCTTTCTCATATAATTTTATATATACTTAAATTTTAAATACGAAAAAAATAATAACTTTTTCAAATCAAATATTTTAATATTTTCAAGATTTTTTTTCAAAATAGTTTAACCATAAATAAGAAATGAAGATAAATTTAAAAATAAGTAAGACATTCTCGAAAACTCCAAAGTTCAAAACATAAAATAATTTTAAATTTAAGGAGCAAGATTTTGTATCAGATTTTAATTAAAATCCATCTTTTGTAAGGAAATTTGAGGCAGGGAAATGAAATGTTAGTGAAATAAAAGCTTATTCAAATACTGAAAGAAATAATAATGTCCTGCTCTCTAATTATTGCATTATATATAGAGTTCCTTATTATTATACTCTTTTCTAAAAAGGGACTTAATCCTATAAATGGCCCAGACATTCGTTGAAATAAAAGTCCCTTGAACAAAATATAAACAAGAATTAATTAATTTTGTAAAACTGGAATGCTTAGAATATTCAAACTAATGACATTTTATTCCCATCTTTTTCCAGAAAAGAAATTATATTTCAGTAAATATAATATTTTTATGTACGTAAAAAAACGTAAAGAAACAATAGATACGGCTAGCAATTATGTTAATATTGCGAGAACATTTCAGAAATTTTTATCACTATATCATCAATGTGTACCTAAATAACATGGCATGAAAACAGCAATAACAAAATTTTCTTAATATTTACAAAAAATTCTGTTAGTATTTTCAAAAATTATTAAATAAATTATAATACAGTTTTGTATTTTTACAAGACTTCCTGGATTGTATTGTAATAGTTTCGAAAGCCATAACAATTTTTACTAAAATTGATTCTGTAAGTAATAATTAAAAAAATATGTTATTATTGCGTTTTTCACAGAAAAACCACCAGTGACTTTGGCAATTTTGAAGTAAAAGTAGTTAAACTTTCTTAAGTGCTCAAAAATTTAATTAAATTATTCATAATTATGTGGAAGTTTAAAAATATTTCCCTAGAGAGTAACACAAATTATGAACTTCAGTAAATTTATTTTCATGAAAACGTATTTTACTGTCTTTATCGTTGCAGAAAATAACTTGTAATACTAGAAACATATTTATGGAATTAAATTAAAACTGGTTTCAGAAAACTTTAAATATGGACATAAACTTGTTCCTACAGTTCATTTTGATTAATATTGCAGAAAACTAATCTATGTAACGACAAAATAAAGAAAAGTTTCTACTTGTAGAATTTAATTTCCCTCCTTTGCTAAGAACTTTTGTTCCCTAATCTTTCTGAGCAAACAAATGCCTACATTCAATACGTTCCAAAATCACGGTATTTTTTTTTTATCTTTGTTTACCCCAGTCAAATTCATCACCAATCTCTAGAGACAAGAAAAATTTCATTACAGACTTTGCCTTGCCCATACTAACGGTATACAACTTCGGTGGGGAGAGCGTAAGATATAGAATTCGGTGTCTAAAATTTGTGTCACGAAAAAAATTTGGAAGTCATCCAGGAGGCGTGAAAAGCAGACGTCTATCGTGGAAGGGGCTCTAATCCAATTGATTGTACACCCGGGTCTTCTTTTAAAAAGTGAAAGACCACGCGTTAAAAGGAAAGATAAATAACGTTTATAGCAATATATGTTCTTTTTTTTTCGACATTCCGTGCTCCTTTCTCCGGAAATTTAATTTTTTTCCCTTACCCGCCAATCTAGTGCTGGAGATTGGACGTTTATTTTTTGAGACGTTGGAGACAAGAATGGTGTTAAACGTCGATTTTCTTTCTTTTTCTCTACACTTACGATGATAAAAAATGCGTACTTTTAAGCTGAGAGTAACAGATGGTCGTAAACGCGGCGTAAAAGAAGATGTGGACTAAAAGTAGAAGTTTTAGTGAAATGATACCTTGAATGTCGTAAAACGGATTTCTTTCTAGATAACATCTGGTACTTGAAAATAATATTTGAAAAATAGTCATTAAATAAGTTTATTGAGGCGTGAAAAAATGTTGCGTTAAATTTGTACAAACAGCGATGTTAAAAAAATATTGATGATATTTTTATTAATTTATCCAATAATTTTTCTCCTGTTTTTTTTCGAGTTTTAGTAACAAATTCAAGTTTTTCGGATAAAATGGGATTGAAACATTCTTTTCCTCATACTATGATATAAACTTAAAATGTTTCCTTTTTGCATTTTTCCTTTTTGCATACTCATTTAGTATGACATATTCATAGTCAGTTTATTATGTTTCATACAGATTTATGAAAAGTTGGTTTCCATATTCTCCGGATAAGTAATTTTAAGTATGTGAATAGTATCTATCCTTAATTTTAAAACACATATATATTATTAAGTAGTCATACACAAGAGGCACAGATCAAAAAATATAAATTGCAGTTCTCGAGGCATATTTAATCATGCTCATTTCTAAGTAATAACAATATATAACAAAATTGGACATTTTTAATCGTAATCATTTGATTTATTGAACTATACTTACATATAAATACAAATGCACTAAAAAATAAAACGAAATAACTGAACTGAAATTGCATAAACTACACGAAAAGCTTTCTATTGTTCAGAATTAAGATGTAATAAAATTATGTAAGAAATGATAAAAATGAAGAACGCATTAATTATTGGAAGATTTTTTGTTTACATAATACTTGAAGTTGTAAAATATTTTATTTCAAAGTTAAATATAATTAAAAGTTTCTTCAGTTATTTTTGGAAGTATAATTTCATTTTCAGCATTTTAAGGTATAATGTATCTCAATTTTATTATTAAAATACTTTTTAAAAAGGTTAGTTTGTAAGTTTTATTATCTAATATATAATTCATATAAACTTTCAAAATTACATTTAATTTAAAAACAGAAACAAACTATGAATATAAATTCCCTAAATAAAAATTAAAAGAAGAATTTTGAAAATGTGGCATTGTTTATCATGAAATCTCTTATGTTACTGAAAAATTATTAGAGCTTTCATTTTCCTCATTTTTATTTTCTGAGGGAATTTTGGCAATTCTAAGTTATTTTAGTGGATTTTTACTAATTTATTTCAAAACAAAATTATAGTTCGTACAGTGTAATTACATATCTTGGACCATCTTAAAATTAAAAATCATTCATACAGGGAATAAGTATTTTAAAAAATTCCTTTCTTTACATTCTTAAGAAAATGTCTTAATTATATAATAAGTCTTCTTATTTCATTTCCTAACTAAGTTCTTAAACACATTTAAAATTGTCGAATAAAATTATTTGAAATATGAAACATATTTCATTCAATATTATTTATATATACTTTTGTTCTATTTCATGATGTTTTGATTAATATGCAGAATATTATTTAAATCTAAGTTTTTAGTTAGAATAACAGTTCTTCGCAGAATTCTATTTATAAAATAAGAAAGCATAAATGATAACTGATATATTTTTTCTCTAAAAAAAACTTTTATTCACTATTAAATGTAAAATAAAAGAAATTTATATGATTGATTGGTTTTATTAATGTCGCATTAGAAGCAACACTTGGGCTATTGACGACGGGCCTCGTAATTTTAAACATATATGGGAACTCCGTTTTGTCCAAAAATAAAAATATCCAGTTTTGTCTAAGAGAAAGGGGTAAATTATTACATTTTTTTTAACTGTAACATTGATTCTAGCATCGATAGTACATATTATCAATGGATTGATTCCTCACGAAAATTCCCTACGAGGCTCCTGATTTTATGTAGAGTGGAAATTTTTTAAAGTAAATCCATTGGTTTGCAAATATTTCTGAGACATGTACGAAGAAATGTTCTATGTTAATAAATTTTGAAACGGATTGCATCGTTGAACAAATCGATTATGACCATTTTAAAGGTTAAAGGTCTGTACACTGCCTGTTATTTTTTGTGCCCCCCTTTCGGGAAGTGATCAGAGGGATAGTATAAATATATATCCGAGGTGTACAAAGGTTTTAACGGCCATTGATACGAGAGAATCAATGGGCATTAAAATAATTATTTTTAACCTTCAAGCAGTTTTGACATTCAAAAACAGATGGAGATTTGTAGGCAGAGTTCTGGTCTTTCCTGCATCATTTACTTATGGCTACTACAATATTTCGCTACACAATTCCCTTTATGAATCCTCGTTTCGCATATCAGATATTGTGAGCTTTGTTTTTAATATAACGTTATAAGTGAAAACTCTATACTACTTCTAAGGATAACTACATTACTTTCAGTGACAAATTCATATTTCCTTTAAGAAACGTATGCATTACATTCTTGTCAGAATTTTTCATAGAGAAGGCTTAAATGTTTCGTAAAATATCGAAATAGACACTATAAAACTTACAGATATTATGGTATTAAAATTCATCTAATACGATGCCCTTCAACTTCTATTTATGATACTAGTATTATTCTGTTATTTGGGTTTAGCATGCCATAGTCATATGTATGTCCTTTATATTGTGTCATGTATTTCATCTTGATTACTGTTTCCAAAGCTTTTATAAATCAGGAAACCAAAACTAGGTTGAACAGAGAACATCTTTGTCTTTAGTTATTTTTATTCATTCATTTACATTCAATTCCTTTTAAGAAAAAAATATCGTATTTTTCATCATAAAAGGATTAAAAGGGAGTTTCTATTTTATTTTTGAACAAACTAAACTTCAAAACTCTTTCCCAATTTAATAAAATGATAGAATTTGAAAGTCTTTTATGTAAGACTGCATATCAGCAATTAGTACAGTATAAATACTGAATTTACTGAAATGTTATTATTGATGCTATTTACTGAAATTTGGAGAAAAGTAAAAAGTAACCTCGTGTATCGACTTTAAATGTGCAGCTTTCAGTAATATTCAATACAAGTATGTCAATAGATTTAGAAATGTCTAAAAGCTTAAAGTATTCACATCTGACAAAACTCCTCTGCACACATGTAATGCAAAACACCTTAATTAACCTATACTTATATGTCGTAATGGATAATCACCAAATTGGTGCCAAATAATATTCGAGTATTTGTTTGCATCATTTTAAGAATTTGAGAAAAATGTAAATTTTTAGAGTCTTAAAAAACTTAATTTTGTTCTGCAATATGATACGATTCATGAGATGCTTAGCTCTAGATTAAGTTGACTTTTAAATATAAAATTATGTTCGTTATGAGGAATTTCAACACATCCATCAAAGAATATTATTCATTTTTGTACTGCAGAAAATATGATTTTAATCGATGTGAATTTGAATATATGATTTTTTTTTAAATTTAACTTCATCTTGATTGTTATCACCTCAATTTCTATAATTAATTTTTCACAAATATAATATATGCAGTTAATGATATGATCAAATGAGTTATATACCTGAGCATGGCGGTGGGGTATATCGTATTCGTGTCCTTTCCCATCATGCCGCCTTAGGGTATTACAGTGAGAAGTATTGGGGGACTCACTGTAGGTGGACAATTGAGTAGTGGCATAGGGTGTTGGGTAGTACAAAGGTTCCCTCTGACTGTCATCAGAAGGATCACTTCGCTTTACTTTGCCGTATGAACTCATGGATAGGTTTTCCCCTTTGCCTCCCGAACTGCCAGAATCTGTGAAGAGAGAAAAATAGAATAGTCATTGTGATTTGCTGTTTTTTATTCGAAACGGATGTAAATCAGATTCTAGCTGCCGTTTTTGTATATATGTTGTTCGGATTTCTAGTTTTCAGATTAATTTAAGTTGTATTAATGTATGAAAACTTCATGGTAACATGATATTATTTAAGTTGGATAAACAAATCATTCGATTTTTTTATCACTAATATTTCAGTACTATTTTCTCATATAGTAATAGTTGCTTCACAATTATTTCGTTGATATAATTTGTATCTTTATATAATTAATTTCCATGATAAAATTCAAAGAATTTGATGCATGGTTTTAGAATTAAATGCTGTTCAGTAAGTTTCTCAAAATATTTAACAATGAAGAAAATTTTACTTCTTGTTATCGAATCTCAATAATTTATGTATTTTTATCGTAAATAAAGAAAATTTTGAAGTTATTTTGAATTAATTTAATAGTTATTTCAAATAGTTTTAATAGCTAATTTATTCTTATTTTTTATCGCAGAAATTTTAAATTTTAGTTACACGTACATTTTAATTCCTTTATTATGAAAGACGAATGATATTGCTTTTTTTAATGCTTTTTATGTAAAATATAACCAAAGATAGTATCTATACTATCTAAAATATTTTATTTTCTTCATGCCGTATATTTAATTTCAATCAACTCGAAACATAAGAAAAACAGTTTTATCTTAATTTAAGTACTTTGGAACGATTCCAAAATAAAATAAAATGAAATTTTATAGATAAGGAAAAAAAGCATAAATATTATTTTAGTTAAAATATTAATATATCTCATTACTTCAAGAGAACTAAAATACTTCATTCTTCGTAAAACCTAATTTTATTAATTCGATAAAAATAATGAATCTTTAAAATAAGAGTGAAAAGTTTTTTGTTCCCTCCGGGTATTTTAACTTAAGATTGAGGTGTTAATACTCTTCTCAAAAACTGAAGGAATTTATTTATTAAATGGAGATTGTATTTCTAAAGTAAATAAGCCTTAGGATAAAGTTTCTTATCAGAATATCTTATATACTGATTAAGTTGATCCATCTATGAGTAAAAAGATAGGTCTCTTAATATTTGTCTCATATAAAATTCAAATACATTTTTATCCAAAATTTAACTAACCGCACATTTTTATTAGAAAATTTAATGAAAAGATAAGAGTAACTGATTTATTCGTAAATTCTATATCATCCTCAAAATTATCAATGATACTCTATTCAAATTGCTTATTATCAAAATGGTTTTATCGTTCTCATAACTAAAAGTAAAGATACGGTAAAGGGAAGAAAAATTTCGAACAATTGTAGTATTAATAGCTTACGAAATTAAAATAACTTAAATATAAATATTTATAGAATACAATTTCAGGTTCTTTGCCTGTACATATTTCTGAATGTGTCATGAAATGTAAAATAACTTATCTGATAATATATATTCAAATGTATAAAATTACCCGTACCAAATATTTAAAAAAAAATTCTGCCTTTCAAGGGACTCATATACCATATGATTGCAAACAAAAAAAAATCACATGTTTAACTTTCTTTATCTCAAATAATATATTGATTAGCGAAGGATCTTATTTAACCTTAATCAAATAATTAATTATCAATGAAAAATTGCGAACAACTAATAATCGTCTTTCGCGACATGTGCTAATTTTCAGAAACTTTCTACGATACGAATGTCCACTATTCCTGCATGAGCAATTAACATAAAATTATTCATCAAGAAAAGTGATAAAGTGATTTAGAGACAATACTTTCCTTATTGTGAATGAATGAACAATTAAGAAAATAAGAGATAAAGGAAATGTATGCAGAATTTGAGATAATTATGCGATATGCACATAATATAAGATCGATTTTGTTATATATATATATATATATATATATATATATATATATATGTATGTATGTAAACTGCTGTTTGTAGAAAATGCAACACCATGAAGGAATCATCAGAATCAAATGAAATTCGCAGCAAATGTCAATTATAGGATATTATGCAAATTAATAAAGTTTCAGAGCCATCGCGCGTGCGCGGCGCGCGCAGCGCCCTCTGAATTGATGCTGAAAGCGTATAAATAAAGTGCTGTAGCGGGACGTTGAAAAAAGTGTATGATTATTTGTTAGTGGCAAACGTTTAGTGAGACCTGAGTATGCCTCCACGACGGAAGAATAAGAAATTACTAAGTTCCTCGTTCAACTTACGGAGTTTGAACGAGGGAGGATAATCGGCCTTCGAGAAGGAGGATTTTCCTATCGCGCAATAGCAGCTCGTATGCAGCGGAACAGTTCCACAGTGATGCGAGTTTGGAAGCAGTGGACCGACGAGCACCGAACAACTCGAAAAACAGGCACTGGACGACAGAAGGTGACGTCAGAGCGCGATGATCGACACCTGCTCCGCATGGCGGTGAATGATCGCACAGCTTCCTCCAGGCAGCTGGCAGCACGTTGGTCTACTGCTACAGGTGTACAATTGTCGGCTTCGTCAATTCGTCGTCGTCTGCTGCGCCGTGGATTGCGTGCAAGGGTGCCTTTATACAGGATTCCCCTCACGGCGAATCATCGACGGCTGCGTCGGCAGTGGGCTCTTGAGAACAGAGACAGGCGAGCTGATTGGCACCAAGTTGTCTTTTCAGATGAATCACGCTTCAATTTGTGGACCCATGATGGCCGTGTTCGTGTTAGACGTTATGCCGGTCAACGCTGCCTTCCTGAGTGTATTATTGAACGACATAGTGGTCGAACACCCGGAGTTATGGTCTGGGGTGCGATTTCGTATCATGGACGATCCAATTTGATACGAATTGAGGGTAATCTCAATAGCAACAGGTACGTCCGTGAAGTGCTACAGCCCGAAGTCGTTCCTTTCCTTCAAGGCATCCCTGGAGCTATCTTTCAGCAGGATAATGCACGCCCACATGTTGCGCGGACTGTTCGAGACTTCTGTTCAGCACAACGCATGCAACTTCTTCCTTGGCCTGCTTATTCACCGGATATGTCGCCTATTGAGCACGTGTGGGATATGGTTGGTCGGCGTCTCGCTCGTGATCCGCGTCCTGCAGTTTCCAAAGACGAACTTTGGTTGCGCATACAAGCGATATGGAATTCTGTTCCTCAAGCAGATATTCAACATCTGTTTGACTCCATGCCACGTCGTATAGCAGCACTTATTGCAGCGCATGGTGGCTGCACCAAATACTGATTTCGGACGCTTAATTTGTTTCTTTTGTTTTGAAAATGTCATCATTTATTTGTATCAGTACAAGTCGTTTCTGCATTAAATTTCATTTGATTCTGATGATTCTTTCATGGTGTTGCATTTTCTACAAACAGCAGTATATATGTATACATGCATGCATGCATGCGTGCGTGAGTGCGTGTTTATTTATTTATGGAATATTACGACATGGTCTTAAAGTGGAAAATAAAATTACATAAAAGGGAATAAAATGTTTATTCTTAATTGAAAATGTAAAAAAGGAAGGAAAATAATATATTGCTAGTTACAAGGGGGATTTAATACAATACATAAATAATATAATAAATGAGTACCTGTATAACCAGTATATTATTTTAACGGCGATATAATTAACAATAAATACTATTTGTGATAGTAGTCACTTCTAAAACAGTCAATAAGGAATGACCTTAAGTTTCTTTCAGATTTAGAAGAAAGGATAATCAGTTAATGAAAAGAGAAAGCTAAAAACAACATCTAACTGCACTGCAAAAATAGAAGTTTTAAGTGCTTAAAACAGCTTGCAAACGAGTTTAACTTAAAGAATATTTAACATATTATGAATAAAATATTTTTGAATTGTATGTGTATTTTACTTGTAATATATTTCATGTGAAATATTATATTTTGTAAATAATTTTTAAATAAATGTAACAACATGAAATAACATACTTTAACTTGATTATTAAAGTTAAGAATAAATTTAAGATTCAAACGAAGGGGGTTGTCGACCTTTTTGGTATTTATTCTAAAACTTTTAGTAAATAGAAAAAAAAAGTAATATTTAATTTATATAAATTAAATGTAAAAGCTTTACTTCTTTAAGATTTCCTTATCCTTTTAAAATTAAGAATTAGTCTACTTTACAATTTATGCCCTTCCAATAACGCATTTTTTTAAACATAAGTATTATAAGAAATGCGAAGTAATGTTTTTTTAAGTTTGAAGAAGAAAGAGCATCAACCTACTTCACTAACATCGATTTAAATAATGATCTTAACAATCAACTTACTTCCTGGATACTGAAATCAAAACAATTATCATTTTACTGATGATTAAGTTCTATCTAGGTTCACACTACGAAATACACAAATAATCGTTACATTAACGGTCAACAACAAAAGTCCTTCTCAATAAATCAGACATAAAGCTCACTGTATTTTAAAATAATTTTAAAAAATACATAAATATACCATAATTTTTTTATGAAAGCGTTTCCTTAGTCTTTCACATTTTTAAATGCTTTATAAGGAAGTGTACATCCGTTATTTCAAGGATAACTATTTCCCATATTTGATACCTGTATACAAAATTGTTTTTTATGAAAAAAATGTTTATAAAAATTTATAATAGGATAAGAATGAAAATATTGACAAATACCGATAAGACATCTCTATGTCTAGAATCTTGAAAACATTTTAATTTGTGAAGAAACTATGTCAAGAAAAGAAGCAAGCTTCTGTTTGAATTTGCTTTCTTGAAGTTTCTTCTACAAAAATATAGAAGAAGGCAAATGCTTAAGAAGTAAAGTAATTTATACAATACAAAGAGATGAAGCGTATATATATATATATATATATATATATAATTCATAATTTTGAGATTTTTTTGTTATAAAATAGTTATGGATTCATAATGAACATACTATCTGGAAGAATGAAGATATCGAGCTTCCTTTGAATGCAATGTTTCTTTTCTGAAGGAGCTTTGGATTGAAATAAAATTTAACACACATTATGATACAGATGAGAGATTCTCTTCATCGCAATATGAAGACAATTAAACAAGTAAAGTCTGTACAATCAGGCAATTACAGTACAACTTCAATAGCAAGTCGGACCAACTCCTGCTGCAATACAGGCGGTAACATGATCCGACATTGAATTGATTAGATGTCAGATATTATCCGCGGATGCGCATTATCTTGGAAAATAATTTCTCTTGAAAGGCAATTTAAGAAAAGTTCCTCGAGGGGTCGTAGAATTTCACCAACATAACTCTGACCCTGTAAAGTTCCCCGTACCACAATAAGAGTGGTTTGGCTATCACAGATTAATGCCCACACACCATTACACCTGTTGAGTGTGCATTGTGACGAGCGACAATGGGAGTGGAATTGTACTTTTCACCAAGGAGCCTCCACACCTGTACATGGTTATCATATGCCCTCAAAATAAACGGGACTCATCACTAAACACTACGTTTTGCCAATCTGTGGCATTCAGTGATCGCTCTGGCTTAGCACCACTGTAGATGGAGTCAACGATGGTTCAGTGTTAAAGGCAGTTCTCAGTAAGAGCGATTGGATCGTGAATACTTTCCGCAAGGCATCGAGAAATAATTTGTGGAAAATTGACAACCTAAGATCTGATTGTATCGTGGTAAGAGTCACTGTGGGATCCTCGAAAGCATACTACATGTTCCTTCGATCCTCTCGCCTCGTCGTCTTGGTCGCTTCCCACTTGATTCTCCGTCTAAGGGCACATTCCCGTGTACACTGCTCTCAACATGTTTTGACAGCATACTCCGAATGATCGACCTGGCGAGCAACACGGTTCGTCCACCAACCAGTAGTTTCCTTGCCATTGATTAGCCCCATATCAAACTCCGTAATGGTGCAAAATATGTTTACACACATCTATCTAGTATTCTTCGCTTACTTAATTCCTCCTAGAGTCAAAATGTGATCCTTAAATTTATGAATATATCATTACAAACTGGTTTATATAGGAAACACTTCCACCACTGCTGGGTGTGTGGTTAGGCGCATTAGAACTACACTTGGACCACTTTCTTATTGGACATCATTCAACTACTTTGCAAAGTTTCGCAATTGTACCTCATTTGCTTTCTGGTGTGCTATTTTCATTGTTCCTGAGTGTATCTGTACTTATATGCAGAGCACAGAAAAATTATTATAAATTATTTCACTCATAAAGAGGTATTTTACAAGTAGATATGTTACGTAAATGTATCATAGTTCCTAAAGATGAATAAAAATTAAGGATAAATAATTGAAATACATGTAAAAAGACTTATTTTCAAAAAGAAATCTGATTACTTATTATTTCATCTGAAGATAAAGTATCGTAGTAATTAACGGTACATTTGATCTAATAGAAATATTTATAAACAATCTGAAGTTAATAATTATATGTAAAAAGCTTTATAATTAATTCAAATTAATGAAATAATTTTAAGCGCTGGTGTTTATTTATTTAAAGATATATTTCAGAATTGTCAAAGTCGTCTTCTCATTATTAAATTTAATACTTAGTATTATATTCCTTAATTTATGCACAAACGTGTGATCATTGACTTCGAGTACCAATCCGACTAAAGTCCTATCTTTCGAAATAATAAGAATTGTTGCATATTAAATGGAATGGTGAAATGCGGAAAGTTTGAGAATAAAATATAAGGTCAAGTATCGACTTAGTTGCTTGACAGGACCTTGTCTTAAGATTACAAAGTCCTTACGAACAACTATCTAGTATCGCCTTGATAAAAAACTAAAGCAGGCATTATTATTATTTCATAACTTATATACGTAACATTACTAGAGCAATATTTTAAACCATGAGTAACTTTTAGATCTTCATTTCGTGTTTGATTACAGAAATGATTAATAAATATTTCTTAACCACTGTTTTCTAATTCACATTTGGACATATATTGAAATAAAAATGGAAGTTTGATTTGCTTAATCCAATAACTATAAACGAAACTTATGGAGAATCCTACTTCAACAAGAACTCACAAAATGGTTAATCCCAGTAAGTTCAGAATCAATATATGAAAGCAAATAACAAAGAATGAAAGTGTGAAAGTAATTGTGGAGTAAGAAAACAGAAAAGTTATTGGTTGAATCCCTAGCATTTACTTTTTTCCATTCTCTTTTCATATTGATATTTTTAAACAGAAATCTCTTGTTTATTCTACATTTCTTGTGGTGTGGGATTTGTAAATTATTTTGTAAAATTAAATTAAATAATTTACACAAAAATAAATGTTTAATTATGCTAAATTACTTAATATACGTGAAAAGAAGTACATTCTTTATTACATAAATATAATTGAAGAAAACTGAGCTAAAACAGTATATTTTAAAAACAATTGTACGTGATACATTTAACGGAAACTTCTCATATTAATGCAAAAGAAGAAATAATATCTGTATAAAAATAGAATATAAAGTTATCCTTAAATATTTAACTCAAGATAAATTTCGATTTCAATTCGTATCCATAAATTCAATTCGAGACAATAAATGCAACTGGAAATAGAAGCTCATTTGATATTAAAAATATATAAAAAGGGAAAATTAATAATGTCAAATATTAGTCATTATAAAGATTGGCTGTATATTCGTGAGAATAGAAATGTCATGATTATTCGATTAATGAAGCAAATATTACTGTTTATATAGTAATATTCATTTTTATGTTTTTGTCTATGTTTAAACAATTTGCTTCACTGTAGAGTTCAAAAAGTTAATTGGAAACAATAATTTATTCCACGTGAGATTCTTTTTTACTCTAGAAATTTATCCTTTATAATTATTAATTTATGATGAAAGCACAATTTTTTTTATTATTTTGATTACGAAAAATATTGATTAAAAGTTATTTTAGCATAACAATTAACATTACAGTTAAATTTAATAGCAAAATATGTTGCTTTATGTAACAGCATTAAAATATTAACAATAATTTAAAACATTCACAGTCGAATATTTTTTGTAATTTACAATGGTACTGTTTTGAATTATAAGAAAAATATTACAATCTTTTTTTATAACACATATTACTGAAAGCCTAAAATGATGATCACTGAAAAATGTTAGAAATTTAATTTTTGAGGTAAATTTACTACTACCAGATTTTTTACCTGTGTTTATTCATAAAGACAATATAATTCTCCATTGGTACGTTTCACAGTTTTTTCAAAGAGCATAGAAATGAATTATTTTTTTAATGTTAAGAGATTTTCACAGTATATTTAAACTTAATTTCCTCTTGAAAGTTGCATCACATACCGAAATTAAAATCGTAAAATCTATTTCACGAAAACAATGACATTTAATTGAACTGAAAAAAAAATCTCAATTAAAAATTAAAAATAAATTCAATGTTTTAAGGCTGAGAAAACCGTTAGAGGGAACATTTTTATGAAGAAAATGATATCATAAAAAATGGATCACAGAAAAATTCATTGGAGATAGTCGTGTAGTTGAATGTTTTTCTATTTAATTAAGTGGCCCAAAATGAAAAGGATTAGAAAAAAGTGAACCCTAATGAAAAAAATCCATTGAATTTAAGAAGGGACGGTAAATCTTTAAATGGGAATCAACTGGGAAGAAAAGAAGTAATACAATTGTTTTCTAAGATTTGCTAGTAATTTCTTTTTTCGCTGTGTAACAGCTACATGAACGCACTGAGAAAGGAAATTAAGAAAGAAAAGACAGACGTCTACGTTATTCTTTTCCCAATTTTAGGAAAGCTGGGAAAGAAAGAAAAGAACGTGGAATTAACTTGAACATTGATCAAGTGTCAACTGGATTGGGAGGCGGATGTTTTTACTTTTTTTTCATCAGCAGAATTACAGAAACGCAAGAATAAAAAGAACAAACAACTCTAAGTATGTGTGTTCGGTTTGATCTAGATTCCTGAAAATTAATTAATATTGTTTTACTTTTAATTTTTGTGATTTATGGTAGTTAATTTTTAAGAATGCCAGATTTTCTTCAGGCTTCAGTTTGGAGATTAAATCGTGTATTTTTCTTCCCGACGAAAGATGAAATATTATTAATTTTTTTAAAAAAAAATTAAAGATCATTATTTTAGATTTGCTTTAATTTTTTCCTCTAAAGTAAATTTAAATTCCACGAACTACTATTCGAAAATTAAATTTCAGCTAAATAACAGAAAAGTGGACACTTTGACATCTAGCTCGTTTTCTTGAAAATGGTTATTGGACACATTATGCAACTTAGGGTCTTAAAAAAACATATGCATAAGATGCAGAATAATTTTGAGTGTTCCTCTTAAATAAGTAAAATACGAATTTATTTTGATTTGATTAATAATTATTTACTAATACTAATTGAATGGTATTTAAAGCATCTAAGTTTTATTATAGTTACACAAATCAATAGTTAAGCAATTCTACTTTTTTAATACACACATTTACTCAAGGATTAAGAAAAATAAAAACGTAATTAATTGAACGCTTATTTAATGACAATAATCATAATATTGATTCATAGCAAAATTGTTTTAATTTAAATTTTAAAAAAAATGATTTAATTTCTTCTTACAGAACTAACTTATTCCTATAACAGAAATTCAATAATGAAAATCAAATGAAGTATGCTTTTTAATTAAAATATGATCATAGATGAAATGTCAAATATTATGATAAGATAAAATAATTTATATTAAGTTTCACTAAAGATTCATATTCAATGGTTAATTGATATTAAGAACTTAAAAATTAAAAGGGAAGTATGTTTCTCATTATCATAACTTTGTTCTATTATAAATTCTCTCGTAAAAATTTAATCAAATGTTTGACAATATTTAGTTCACAGAAAAGTTTTCCCCAACTTTATTATCTTACATTTCAAGAAATACAGAAAACAACAAATATTGCGTGCTAATTATTGCGTGTTATACTCAGTATTTCAAATGCGATGTCTTTGCTAGTATGTAATATAGTTACCTCATTTCAATTCTTTATGTTTTTATATTTGTGTTACATCACTGTCAAAGTAAATGATGTTGCTATAAAATATTTATAAAAAAGTAATGATTCATTCCCGTCTTAATTTTATAATCTCTAAGCAACTTACAGCTAAATAAAATTAAATAATCAATTCTATGAACGTATTAGATTCAAACCTTAAAAAAATATTCAGGAAACAAAGTGTAAAAGCAACTAAGTAAAATGTTTCAATCTTCTATGTTCTTACTTAATCTTACATGAGCTGAGACATCAAATAAAACATCTTAAGTGAGAAATACGAAGATAAATTGAAATCCTGAAAGAATAAAGCAGGAAAAAAAGTAATGGATTTTATACAGAAATGATCAGTATATCTATTTTCTCTCTTTTTCAGCATTAAAAAGCCCATATTGAAAGGAACAGAAATATTACTGATCTGAAAAGTGGATCAAATCTAATCTAATAAAAACTTTCCAATTTTTCTATTTAATTATAATGGAATATAAAATTTTGCAAATATTGTAATTCATAATAATATTTCGTATAATCCATTATAATAGCTCATTAAAATAGTATATATAAATCTGTTTTTAATTATAAGCCATTTTTGTTATACACTTATTTTTTTAATCTGGAAATAGGAAATGACAGTAAAAGCTTAAAGTATTCTGTAGTATACACTTAAATTGACTTTTTTAAAATATTTATATATTCCGAAATAATTTTACATTTGAAAGTAATATATGTGGTATTAGATTTATTACGTATTCAAACCTCATACTGAGAGAAAAAAGAACAGATCATAAAATGCCCCATTTGTTGATTCAGAAAAGTATTATGTTTGCAATTTTGCAAGAGTATATTAACACCTGCTACAAATTAATCAATCATACATTATTGAGACAAATTTATATTTGATAATAATATATTTCATGATAATATAGTTGATATTAGATTTATTACGTATTCAAGCCTCATAATTGAGAGAGAAAAAAACCGATCGTAAGAAAAAACATTTGACGATTCAGAAGAGTATTGTACTAGAATATTTGCAAGAGTTGATTAACAACTGATGCATATTAAGCAACCATACATTATTGAAATAATTTTACGTTTGATAAAGATATTTTTGATATTAAATTTGTTGCTTATACAAGCCTCATAATTGAGAGAGAAAAAAAACAGATCATAAAAAAAAACATTTGTCGATTCAGAAGAGTATTATGCTTGCATACTTGCAAGAGTGCGCAAACAGCTGATTAATATTAAGCAATAATACATTATCAGTAACTCTCTAACTCCATAAATAATTATAAAAAACAACTGATTCGATTCATACATATTAAAATTACGCTTTTATGAAATTAAATGAGAAACATTTATCATAAATCTATAAATAATAAATTTATGACAACTATTAGTTAATAAAAACTATGAATTGTTTTTAATAGTGATTTTTAAGACATTTTTTTTCCACGAAGCAGTAGATTCTTCATAAAAGGGGCCATTTGCTAAAAGGTATTAATCAATGACATAAATATTAAAAAGAAACATTAAACAATTTTAAATCTCCACTCATATTTTTCTGTTATCCCAGAAGATTTTTCCTTTCCTAAACTCGGAATATCAAGAAAGGAAAAATAGATACTTCTGGTTTGTTTTTATTTTCCAGTGTGATGAAAGAAAGTAATCCCGAAATATGAAATATTCACGCGGTACATATATATTTTTAAAACTCTAAAATTCATGTCATATTCTGAATGGATATTTTCTCTGCCTACGTAATCGCAGCGATGCAGGTTTTAATATCCAGCCTAGAGTTCGAAACACAATACACTCATAAACCAAATACTTCTTTGGGAGCATCTTCTTTCAATTCTTTATTTTAACTGAGATATTTTTTGTGGTATGATATGAGGTGCTTCAGGCTCTGTGAAAAATTCCGCGCTTAGTGCAGTGTATATCGATTTCGAATCCTTGAATTCTTTTTCTGAAAGTACCCGGTTTGTTTGCAGTGAATTCGAAATAACTATCTGCAGCTGAAACTACCGCTGAAGGGATGCTTTCCCATAGCTGAAGGGAAGACTGATTACTTTTGAAGTCATCTAGTGTATCAGTTACGGTTTCTTTTAGAATATTTTGTTTCTTGAAAAAATATTCCGTTTGTTTTTTTCCAGGGATTAGAATTTTCTATCAACTATGTTTTATGTAATTTCTCTATAGAATTGCTTTAAATGGTTTGTTATATTTAAAAAAAATGCACTTAAATTGTAAAGTCTTAATGAAAAATCAGCTCAATAAACTCAAAATGAAATTCAAATCTATGAATACAAAATTAACAAATGAAAATATTTATATACACTCATTAAAATAGTTATAAAATGTAACAGAAACAAAGAACTTTGTTAAATCAGTTAATCCAACGCTTAAAAGAACTAATGAATTAAACATATTTGTTTTTGTTATATTTTCCAACCTTTTTAATTAAATTGTATCAAAGCTTCGTTTATGAACATAAATTTAGAATTATACTTGTATAGTAAGAAAAAAATTTATAGTAACGATATACTTAAGATTTACGATTTTTTTTTTATTGAAGCAATACTAATTTATCTTATTCTAAACACAGTTACTGAATTAATAGGATTAATACTGAGATTATATAGCTATGAAACAAAGATTGTAAATACGAAAAAGCTCTTTAATACCCAGGAAAGCTTGGGATCCATGGAGTACACACTCTCATACAGACAATTATTTTATATATATATATATATATATATATATATGCTCATGTGAATAAATTAAGGATAGTTAAGAATCACACGGAGATCGAACTCTAAAGTAAAAATTTCATCTATAGAACTATCGCACACATCTTCAGAAATGGTATGTAAGTTATAGGCGGCCATTAGATGACGCAGACCGTATGTCACACTGACAAGAGTGTACGAGAGGTACCGGATGGTTAATGCTTGTTCTGCTTATCGGATTTTGATGAAACTTGGAACATATGCTAAATGGACCATGGGAAAAGAATTTCTGCAATAAAAAAAAATAGTACAAATTTTGACCACGTGGTGGCTTTTATTGAATATTCCTTATGAAAATCCATAAAACCTCTATATAAACTTGAAGACATATTCAAAGAATCATTCAGCTTGCTTTTGTCATCGATAACCATGTCCTTACGAAAACAGTACGAGTTTTACTGGTAAAACGTTTTTATCAGAATGGCAGCAACCACTTAGGTATTCTGCGTGAATATTGTAGTTTAAATTTGCCGCGTATGGGGTACTTCACCTGGTAATGTCCTGCCTCAACAATCACTGCATTCTGTTTACGTGACTGTTTGGTGTGGATTTACTGCTGGTTTATCCCCGGACCTTTTTTCTTTGAAACTCTCACTCTACAAAGTCCTAAAAGATGCTGTGTCACGAATGCATGGTACAGTGAAATCCTTCAACAACAGGTCATTCCTGCTTTACAGGAATGACAATGTTCGCAAACCATTATCTTTATGCAAGATGGAGCAACTCCTCACATTGGGCGCCAAGTCAAAGCACTGCTGAGTGCTAACTTTGGTGATAATCGTGTAATATCCAGACATTTTCCGGATGCAAGGCCTTCTTCTTCATCCGACTTGAATCCCTGTCATTTCTGTTGTAAGAATTTCTAAGAGACCATGTTTATAGAGGAGAAATTAAGATTCTACCTGATTTGAAAGCTAGCATTATATGCCATGTGGCTGAAATCTCTCGTGAGTTGCTTCGTGCAACCATTGCAAAAGCTATAACGCTGTCAACACGTTATTGATGTCAATGGAGAACATGTTGAGCATAATCTGTAAAGGAAAATTTTTTAACGATTCTAACATATTTTTTCTTCTTTATTAGGCACCCCATTTCCTTCTAGTGGTCAAAATTTGAACTATTTTTTTTATTGCAGAAGTCTTTTTCCCATGGTCCATATAGCATATATTCCAAGTTTCATCAAAATCCGATAAACGGAACGGGTTTCATAGGCCTCTGAATAGTGTAACTTTAATTATAACCACCCGGTATATATAAAGAATGGTAGCAATGAAGTAGAATTGTTCTCAAGCTTTTTATAAGCTCATAATCTCTCAGTGCTACAATCGAATAATTATGACACAAAGGGCGCATGTGGATGATTTTTTACGTGGTAGAATTATCGACTGCTTGAAAAGTGAGCGTACTTAGAGGAAGTATCTAGGTTTTGGCAACGATTCCAAAATTATGGAAATGTCAGTAGACGTTACAGTACAGGTCGTCTTCAAGTCACAACGCCAAATGGCGACCGGTATTCGGCAGTAACTGCGACGAATTCAGGTTTAGCTTGTAGTCTGCTTCAAGTCGAACTTCTATATAGAGAACGCCAGGTACCCTATATCACCAAGACAACTTCATTGAACGAGACCGTTATGGTGGTTCAGGATAGCTCGCTCGGAGTGGAACTATATTGGGCTCTAGAATAGACCTACATGTTCAAATCAGATCTATGACAGTTAAATTTATCTAGATAGCGTTTCGAAAGAAAACATGAGTTTGTTTAATAGTGCCAAGGGCACAGAACATGTTATTTTCGATTACAATGTCCGTCCTCACCTTGTAAACATCGCAAATGAATGCTTTCACTCTGAGAATATCACCCTTATTCAATGACTGGTATTCTCACATGACTCGAATACAATTGAGAATGAGTGGGACATGAATGATTGAAAGGTTGCAGCCCGTCAACCACCTCCTACATGTGTACATCGGAGAACATTACGAATGGAGTAATCTTCCCCAATTATTTGATACTCCGCATGTCTAGGCGTAGTACAAACTATATTTTATCATATCACCTATGTAAGGGTAAGTTTTTGTACAGGAGATATTTTTGTAATTGCTCCAAGAAGCAAAAAACTGTAGTTTGTACGAATAGTATCATACATACACCATCCTTTTTCGTCCTTTATCTTTTTTTAAAAAGTGTTTATGAATAAGTCACGTTTGTTTTCTTTCTGAACCTTTATTTGCCATAGCAGGCATTGTCCTTAATTTATAGACATTAGTCTATTAATGATATATATATATGTGTGTGTGTGTGTGTGCGTGCGTGTGTGTGCGTGCGTGTGTGTGTGTGTGTGTGTGAGAGAGAGAGAGAGAGAGTGCGTGCGTGTATAAACACTGCAGTTGAAACGTTAAAAAAGATAAGATAAAAAAGAAAAATGATATGCTAGAAATAATTTATAATTTTTTAAAAAAAATAAAATGTAAATAAACAAAACATAATAAAGCAAAATAGAAAAATAATAATTTGTAAGGTATTAAGTGAACATAACACAGACATATTTATTAAAATAGGGTTATAATAAATATATCTGTAAAAACAATTAAAACAGCAGAAATACCTTATAAAGATTATAAAATTATATTTTTAAATGCCGAAAACATATTTATGTGCTAGAAATAAATTTAGAGAAAAAAAAACATTAATATAAAAATAGTAAATTAAAACAAATAAAGTTATCTCTTAAAAAATGAAACGAAAACAAAAATGAGATATTGGAAGAGAAGGAAAAACACAAAATAATTAATGCTGTCACAGGCAGTTAGTATGTGGATGCGTGGCAGTTCTACAGTAGATAACCAAACTTTCCATCCAGAAAATACTTTATACATTCAAGCATACAACAAAAATTAGATTAAACAAATAACTACTCAAAATTTCCGAATAAAGGAAAATTTCCTTCCATAAATATCTAATCAGAATTAAAGCTTCAAATGAAATATTAAACATAATTATTTTATAAGCAAAAAACTAGAATATTAAAAAGGATTCAAGAAATAGATCTTTTTTTTACTGCTACATACACGTGAAAAATGATTAAATTTAAAGAAGTCTCTTCATAACTAAATTTGCCCGAAATTAGTACGGAAATTGGGAATGAATGTAGTATATATATATATATATATATATATATATATATATATATATATATATATTGGAAAAAAAATAATGATAAAAATAAACTTATTTAAATATAAAATAAATAATAAAACGCAAATATATAAAATTTAAAAATTCCTAATTTTACAAGAATTAAAACAAATTAATGAAAAATAAAATCAAAATTAAAAATTGAAGCTTACAATTTTAATAAAAACTAAGAAATATTGTACAAATTTCCTAAATGAATGTCAAAAATATTTACTATTTTATAATTACTATATTTTAAATTATTTTGATGATATTTATAGGACGATTTATCAGAAGGCACACATATATATATATACATATACATATATATTTGCACGCAATCACAAGTGGTTCAAATGAGGAGAGACTGAATTTTTTCATGAATTAATTTTATTTTATGACGATATTCATTTATTCATAATATTGAGTGTCAATGTACTTGAAATAATATTTTTCTTTGACTTCAGTATTAAATTTCAGGAATTATAAAGATTACTTCTCATCGAGAGATTCCAACAGAATTAAATTCATTTTACACATATAGCTATTGATAAATATGCTTAGCAAACAACTGAGATAGCCTTTTTTTACTTAAGTCAAATATGATCTTCAAATAACTTATTAATAGTCAAAATAGGTTTTTAAAATTTATGCAACCTTTTACTTTATTTCAGAAATTTAGAAATATTTCAGAACCTCATTCCCTTTAAATCAGATATTTTCACACAGGTAGACATAACGCGCATATGTGTGTGTGTGTGTGCGTGTGCGTGCGTGCGTGCGTGATTATTTCAAATCAGTACTAATTCAAAGACTGGTTTAAAGACTTACATTTAAACATTTTAACGTAAAATATGACACACAATTGACATAGATATGTAATAAAAACCTGATCAATTTTAGAAATTCATTCGAAATTCTGAATAGCTTCCCAAATCTAGAAACTAAAGAAATGTCAGTTGATTTTTATTTTTCGTGTGACAGTACATTTTTAGAAACTAAAAAAAATCCAAATGCAGTATGTCACAAATGATAAAAAATGTTTTGTTATCCATACCTTTCAAAATAAGTTTCCCTTCCCAAGAGTATAGATTCTTCTCCCAGCATTCAAAATGCATTCTTTTCTTTGGCGAATATGTGCCCGTAACTGATAGGGTGAGTTCTGCAGCAAAACAACAAAAGATAGAGGGAGAGAGAAGCCTCCTTCTTTTTTCTGTACGTCTAACGCTACTTTGGATGCGTTAGAATTCGGATGTTTTCTTCGGAGCTTGCGGAGGGCTGTATCTCAGCAACAAAATGGAAGATTTAATACGGATGCCCCGGCTAAGCGCTATTTCATCTCTCTACTGCTTTGTTGCAGATTGAGGACTTCGCTGATAGAAAACAGTGGAACGAAAGGGGGTTGTTTGTTTATTGAGTTTGGCAAATAATAGGTACTTTAAGAGTCTAATGCTTCTATAAAAAGATGCAGATAAATTTTATTTCTTCATAAAATGTGTAATTTCATTCAAGTATCTATAGCTGTTTCTATTTCTGCTGTTTTACCCTGATACGAATGATATAACTTTCACACATAAGAAAATAAAATGCTTCCTAGGCTGATGTTTTTTTTTTGAAAGGTCAAAAATAAAATCGAAGAAATAAATAATTTACATGCTTAACACAACAAAACTCTTGATTATAATAAACGTTATGTAAATATTTGAAACTTTCGTAAACATCCGAAACTTTAAAATTCATATTAACACATTTACTTTTTACTGAGATTGTGATTGCTTCTTAATTGTTCATTACTCGTGTAACATTATCTAAAACTTTAGATCTAGGACCAATATTAAGTAATTTAAAAATTCATTTCATGCCACTTTATACATGAGTATTTTTATTTGAAATTTAAAATTTATAAACCAAATTTATAATTTTTCTTCCTGGTTGGAACTTTTTCTTATGTTTAAGGACTTCTTTGTAAATAATTTTACAGATGTATGTAATTTTTTGAATGTAATTTAATTATTATGAATGTAATTTTTAATTATATTGAATAATTTCCTTGAGAATAATTTCAATAATTTGATATACTTGAAATGCAAAGTAATGTTTAAAATAAAGAAAAGGTGTTAAAAATAAGTAAGGAAATATAACCAATTATTAATACATTGCAATACTAAAAATAATTATTAAAGAAAATGATATATTCATTTAAAGAAATTGAAATATTCATTTGATGCAATAAATAATGGAATTGAAATATTCATTTGATGCATTAAATAAAGGAATTGAAATATTCATTAAAGGAATTAAAATATTCATTTGATGCAATAAATAAAGGAATTGAAATATTCATTAAAGGAATTGAAATATTCATTTGATGCAATAAATCTATCCTCACTAAATTTCTAATAATCACATTTATGTAGTTCCCAAATTTCTTTGTTATTTTCTATTCGGATGTGTTATCAGCTTATGAAATTCTGATTGTAATATACAGATGTTTCTTTTACATCAGTCAAATTGCAAGTGGTCATAACATTCCATTCAAAATTACTGTGTCTATTTAACTCCTGAATACCTATTAAAAATGATATTTTTCTTGATCTTAATATGTTTCTATTTTCAAGAAATTTTCTTAGTAAATTTATTATATTAAATGATGGTTAAATATCTATTTTAAATATGGGAGAGAAACAACACCAGGATAATACTTTTCATACATCTTAGATTCGCAAATGAAAGGACAAAGATAGAAAAAAAAATCAAGTTTATATTCTCTTGCTAATTTTTGTTGAAGGAAAAAAATGAAAGGGAAGAAACATATTATGGTAAAAAAACTATTTACTCAATAGAAGTAATTAATGGAATTACTCAAGGGGCATCTATGGATTTCAATGCAAGCCCACATCTGAAGAGGAAGAACTTTGGAATCCATGGAAGTTTCCAGGGGAAGAGAATTGATATTGAAAGCAAAAATAGAGATTTACCAAGTTCTACAGAATTCTCACGTTTTTCTTACACGAACTGTCTTAAGTGACTCTTGAAACTGTCTAAAACCAGAAAATTGAAGACACACACGAGCTTAATGGTCAAAACACATGTCTATAAATTTGAATCCACTATATGCGATTATAATTTCTTCATTAAAATTAATTTTGTAATTTTCCAATACAACAATTATAGTCAACATCACATTTTGCCACTATTCTGCTTCATATGCTGTTTTTAGCAATACGAATGGGTTATAATACTAGAAGTAATCTTAACTTCATTTGTTTTTCTGTACATTACCATATTGCTTGGAACATATATATAATTTCTTTTTTTACTTATTTACTATCACATAGCTTTATTTTTTAATATAAGGATGCTTCCTTATATTAACTAAGTTTCCTCTTTAATTAATAATTGAAGTATGAGACAAGATCAAAAATATTAATTACATTATTATTCAAAGTTTATTTTATATAATTTTAACTAATTTATTATTCGTAACAATTAATAAAAAAATAGAAAACACAGATCTGGTAAAACATGTAAGAAAAACCAATGTTTCAAAGATTTTTAAGCTGTCCCTCAATTTTTCCAATTGCTTGTATTTCCTGACGCGATCTATGCCACTCATATTTCTATTATATTTTAGAGAAACACTAGGAAAAGAAAATATTTTGACTCTCTTAAGTAAAAATATGGAAGCTGGAAAAAACAGGATACGCATTTTCGGTAAATTGTTGACACAGGATATGAATTTTAGTTTCATTTTCTGTGCTATACGTTGATATTGAATAGAGCTTTGTAAATGCGGCTTTAGAAACATAAAACAAAATGCAAAACTTTTAGGAAATCCTATGCCAAGGAATAATTTTGTTGATGTATTCAATGACACGTCTCCCGGGATTAAATATCTAAGATATCACGAAACACTTTGAATTTTCTGAAATCATAAAATATGAATTGAATATTTTCTTTCCAATGGCATAAAGTTGAAAGATTACTTTATTTAACTAAAGAGTAGCTAAACATATCTGAGTAAACAAGTGTATATCACTATAATTTTAAAAGATTTTAAGTTAGAAGATTCTAAAAAATTACATGTTTAATACATTTGTACAGCTTAAGAAATTTTTCCAGATATAAAAAAATTATTCTTAAACTAACTAATTTTTTAAAATAATATTGATGCTATTTAGAAATTAACCTTAACAAAACATAAATTTTAGCACTATGCTGCAAATTTAAAAAAATAAAATTCGTTTATCAAAAACAGACATTTCTTTAGTTTTAAATTAGCACTTTAGAACCAAATAATTATATACTTCTCAATAAATTTGTTAATAAATTTTTATCTTTCCATCTCATTATTTGTTTTTATTTAAATGTAAAATACCAAAAATGATTCTTAAAAAACACTCACTTAATAAATAGCAATTGACAGCGTAATATAAATGTTTACCTCAACTTAAATAGCTATATAAAATGCTATATTTGTTCCTTTTCCTATTTAGTAATATTATAAATAACACAATTACGTATATATATATATATATATATATATATATATATATATACATCAGAGGAGCACAAATAGAATATCTATCAAAACAAGCTGTCTTAAAACTATTTTTACCTGTTTCTGCATTGAAAATGATTTCTGAATTTTGAGTGAAATTAAAAATTTAGAGTTATTTGGGCTTTTGATACGCGTGTGTGTGTGGTAACAATTATGATAAAAAAGAATTTTTAAAATCTTTTTTTTTATTTTTGAATAAACAATATTTGTTCAAACACTAAATGAAGGAAAATAATGAATTTGTGTAAATTAAGCGAATAAAATTTAAAATCCTTATTGGAAGGAACATAAAATGAGAAAATTTCTCAATGAATTAATTCTCGTCATAGATTCTTTTTCAACAACTTTCAGGAATTTGAAATTATACCAAATTTTGGTATACCTATTGATTACACATAACAAAATGTCATACAAAAAGTTTCGAACAATATCCTTTCCTTTTTTAAAAAAAATACGTGAATCAAACGTCTTAATAAATTCACATAAAAATTACACTTATAAAACACATTTTAAGAGAGAATTTCATTGAAATATTGCAAGACTATAGGCAAATTACAATAAAATTTGAATTCAGCGCTTAAGGAAAATAAATTATTAGATCAATATGCATCAAGTGGTGCCGAAAATGAAAAAGGTAAAAAAAATTAAGTGTCATATTTTGAACGTATTTGGATTTTTTTTTCTCATACACAAATTTAATTGCTTATTGTAGATTGTACTATAATTATAAATTTGAATTCAAACTGAAAAATAAAAACGCTGTAGAATTTGTTACCTAGAATTCACATAAAATAAACAAGTTTATTTACAGCTGCAAGAAAAAGAATTTTTTTAACTCGTCTTTTGATGTTAGTTTTGTAACTGTATTTGTCTTAGAATACTGAAAAAAGTTACAGTACACGGCATTTAATTGTAGATTTCATTTACACCCCAAACTCCTCCATACACAGGTCTACATGTCTTGCTCATAAATTTGTTTTATCATGCATTTCAGAAGCCTTATAATACATCGATTTGTTCTTTCTAACTATTATTGCAATTTATTACCTTTCAAAAATAACTTTTAAAAACATGCTTATATATTACTTCATTATTCTTTAAATGGGAAATGGTTTAACAGAAAGTTTGTGCTAGTATAATTTTTTTTATCCAGCAAAAACAATTACTAAATTAATTATCAAAGGTAATTAGTTAAGAGGACTAGTAATTAAATTAGTATAAATTGTTTATTTAATTAATTGAATAATGAAATAACTGAAATTCAATTATTTATTTAATAGATAAACATCTCATATTTCTCACGTATAAATGAAAACATGTCTGACTTATTTTTGTATTTGCTAATATGATTCAATTACTTAACTTACGGGTTGTAGCTAATTAATTAAATACATTTCAGGGTTAAGTTATTTAATTAAATTATAAAATCATAAGAATTGAATTGATTATTTTGAAACAATAATCAAAATGATAAATATCCTTCTTATTAATGGAGTACGTCATTTACTTTGAAAAAATCTCTTTTTTTTTGTCTGAGTAAATGGCATAGCAATGTTTACATAGATAGGCATCTCCAGCTTTTTTTGTAATTAAAATACTTTATTCCTACTAAATTAAAGCAATAAAACTCGGGATACCCTTTTGAGATAAACTTTAAAGATAATAAAATAACGTTTTCTTCCTAAGTTTTGATGTATATCTCATTAGCCACCCAAGGGGCTAATGTATCAGTCAGCGACAAAATGATCAGCAGATAACTTTTCAAAATAAAGCGTTTTCTGGAAATCTTTCTTAATCAATCAAATTTTTATTCCGTTGTTATAAAAATGTTTGGAATAATTCTAACGTTTAATTGAACAATTGCTAAATTATTAAAGGAAAAAATAGCACATTTGATGACGAAATCTATTCTTCACAATACATTACAAGAGAAAATTACTGTATTTCTTTTTAATACTCACAAAGATAGCAGCAGAATTTCTAAATAATGATTTGAAGTAAATATATAAGTTTTAAATCAAAATTAATCCATAAAAATAAAAAGTACAAGCATTTTATGATGATATTTATTTAAACTAGGATAACCAGGAAAATTTAACAGAATTAGGATTAATAGAACATTAAAACTGTTTCGTTGATCATATTATTAATCTGATTTCAAAATATGCATTTTTTTTTTCATTTCAAAAAATTTTCCATTTCATGAATCACATTAATTTCCTACATTTATTTCAAAATTTTTCTTTAAAACTAATCAAAATACTACTTCACATGTATTTTGAAATCTAAAGTATCCGTACATTTCAAATAATATAAATAATCTGATCTCAAAGGTTTTTCTTCAGTTAATTTCCTTCACTAGAACCAAATTTATGAATACTTAGTTTGACGAAATTTCTTTAAGAAATCAGTATTTTAGATGAAAAAAAAAAAACAAATTATATTACTGATTATAATTGTTTTATTAAATTTTATTTGCATAAAAAGTTTAAATAAGTCAGATCAGAAACTTCATACCTAGAAATTAATTTCTGAAGTTACTAAGTACTCAAAAAAAATCACAAATCAATGGCCAATATTTTTTTCTACTTCTTATAAATTTATAATCTGCATTGTTTTCAAAATCAATTTCAGTTGTCAAATTCAATTAGGTAATATTCAAATAATGTAAAAAAATAAAAATTGAAGCCTATCAATTTTTTTATTTAACCCAGCAGTTTAGGAAGATGAAAAATCTTGATATCAGAAGAATCGCAATATAAAATTCACGTATTACTTATTTTGAGCAATTTAAAATTTATAATAACTTCATGAATTATATAATTATTTTTATTATTATTAAGTAAAATATATTCTTAAATTATTAGTTCATAATATATCCAAATTTACAATCTGTATAATGAAAATTGTATAAGATAAATGAATGGATACAATAAAATATATAAAAAATGCATTTTAACCACTACAATATTAAAAGAAATATATCTACATAGCTTAACGAAACAGTGGTTTATTTGTTGCTATAATGCTTCCTATTGTTTTACCAGTCAATGCAGAGACCTGTTCTTTCAGGGTGTCTTGATTGATTGTTTTTTGTAAGTTTTATTTAGCTAATTTTCGAGCTAATTATAATTTTCGCGTTAACAAAACAAAGATTCTTGTTCAGTTTCATTATGCTACAATTGAGGGTCAACTTTTTGCGTTCGGAATCTTGTATTGTGTACACTTTTGAGCTCGAATTACAAATCTCAAATACCATCATTATTTGAAAAACATTCATTATTTTCCAAAAGCCCGAGTATATCAAATATGTATTTTTTAGATCAGTTACATTAAGTGTTTTAAATAAGTCGACCATGCGACAAAAATAACGTGTTAACGAGTACGTTAAGTCATACTGATCCTATCAACCACTTAGAGGAGAAATAACATTTCACATTTCTATGGTAAACTCAAACTAATGCGTATCAGCTATTCAAACAGGATTCATCTTGAAGGCAGATTGGTTGATAAATAGAGCTAATGGTGTTAAATTATTAGAGCTCCTCATAAATGTGTCAGCGTCCAATTGATCGAACGTTCCGACAATCGACAATCCGATCAAACGTTACGACAATAAATTTCTGTTAAAAAAATGACAGAAATTTAAAAAATTGAAATGATAAATATAAATATAAATAATAAAACAACATGCACATCAAAACACTACATAGTGAATCTTTAGAATTATTAGGATTCGAACTGACGACCTCGTCGGAAACAAGCCGGCCACGAATTCGTGATCATTATCAATAGGTTGCAACAGTATAGAATTTTGTATTGATAAACACGACCAGACAATTATGTATCTTAAGTAAAACGGTACCATAATACACTTCAAAACACCGAAGACAATCATAATATGAGACATTCCTCAATACAATGTGCTCCAAACAGCTAAATTAAACTGTTAATTTGAGCTATTCTCGCGGTTGAAAAAAATATAATTAAAACTATATCATTCAATGTTTGGAGCAATTTATTTTATTTTCAATACATTTTTATTTAAATGTACATACTATATTTTGTACAATTTTCGAAGTTATGTACAGAATTTTGTAATTGAAATCCATCGTTTCAAAAGTATCTGATCCGGTTTATGGCTCCTAAAGAAACATGTTTTCAATAGAATGTAATACAAGTGGTGTTCTCTGTGGAAACTGAAAAAAAGTTACAAATTTTAGCAATAGGAGGCGTTGTATCACATCTAAGACGACCTTTCCAAAATTTGTTTTAAAAAAAATAAAGGAGAATGTTTTTAATTGTTGTCAAAATTAAAATTAGCTAATTCAGAAAGTTTTAAAGTCATATCTCTGGTTCCAAGCAATACAGAAAAAAAAGATGTAATTTCATGAGATGATGTAATATGCATCAACAAATAAAAATAAAAACGAATTGATCGGTAGCTACAAGTACAAAAAGGTTACGCATGCTCAATGAAGCCTCACTTATTTTCAGTCAAGTATTCCTTTCTGAAAACTATGTTTTCTACTGAACATCTTTAAGTGTTCTGAATGATTGAACGGATGAGAATTGTAATAATTTCCTTCAGATACGAGATCGTTTGACGTTTGTCTACAGATGCAGAATCTTTCAAAAAAGGCCACAGCCAAAAATGAAATGGTGTGCTATCATGCAATTGTAGTGCCCACATTTTTAATAACAGCTTATTATTCGATCTTGTATGGAAATTCGCTTTAAGAAACTTTAAAGTAAGCAAGTAGTATTAGGTAGTGCATCTTCTTTCATAAAAACGATATTTTGAAGGCAGGCTCACTGTCGCAAATCTGAATTCAAAACATTTGACAACATATTGCGATATAAGATCCCATTTATGGAAATTGTAATGAGATAAGTGGGTGCTGATTGCCCAAAAATATGTAGCCTTATCATAAAAGTAGCGTTAAAACCACACCACACACTTACTTCTGCTACATATAATGGAACGTGTTGAACAACATTAAAATTCTCTTTCCCTCAAATCCGAAGTTTGTATTCACTTGCCCGTTTAAATAAAAAAAATACGCTTCCTCGCTCCATAAAACATTCCACGGAGAAGAATCTTCATCATTCGTGAGATAAATTGCAGTGCGAGTATTAGTCGAATTTCTGTATCACCCTGTAGTACCTTTCGAGCTCTCTGCATCTTTTTTGGATAGTAGCGGAGTATGTTACGTGTCTCGCAGTGGAAATCGACATGTCGACTTCATTTTCAATAGCTCACAAATTTACGTTTTCATTTCGCAATTGGCTTGATAAATCTACTGCAGCAGTAGCAACATCTTCAACGCTAGAGTTACCCTTTTTATTCTCTGCCAGGAAGAACGTCGAGTCTTTATGTTGCTTCAAATCTTTTAATGATTTTGTAAATCCTACAATCAGATAATATTCTGCATCTAACATTTTTATGTTTCAAAAAGCTTAGAAGAACTGTAGATGTGTTGTACTTATTTTGATTAAATAATTTCACGAGAAGAGCTTTTCCTTTCTAAGTTATCAATTTCTACAAATCGTGGAGTCTCAATGTTTTTCTAGCAACAATAAACTTATTTAGTATCAAAAGAATCTCAGATACTTGTTGCATTGTTTTAAATCTTAAGATTGTGAACAGTATTTAACCCAATGTTACACATCCCGCTGGTTGTCGGACGCACGTTTCATGTCCATTATTTTGCCGGTTGAGAGACGGACTGAGCACCTGTAGCTTAATGAGTATTTCCTTCTCTCCATTAAGAGATTATGACATTTTACAAACCATTGGAAAGCTGAGAAATCTATCTCTTAAATGGTGTATAACACATTCGACTTATCTTAATAAATAATGACTGAAACTATTAATAAGCTAATGGGTTAAGGTTTCAACGTCGTGACATCACTGTGCCACGAAGTGTGTCAAAGATTGGAATAAATTAGATTCTGCCTCAGTGTTTTTAATGTAATTAAAAAATTTCAAATAAACTAATTAATTTCCTTCAGTAATAAAAATAATCTACATAAATCTCCATAAATATTCGCGAAGCACTACTTATTGAAGAAAATTGTAGCTAAATTTTTTTTCGGGTTTCCGAAAGCACTCGCTCATGTTACATGCTGGTAAGATTATATTTCGTTGAGAGCTATATAAACAGCTCTAGAAGCTTTTGAATAAGTAAATTTTAACTATAACAACCCTTTACATTTTGTGTATCTATTTTCTTTAAAAGTTTGAAGAAATTTCTGATTTATTTCAAAAGCAAAATCTAACAGAAACTAATGGATAATATGTATTTAATTCTTAAGACAAGACAATTTAAGAATGCATTTGAAGCTTTATTAAAGATAAAATTTTTGTAGAAATGATGTAGTGATAAAACTTGTTGTTACGATCAAATATACTTTTTATCAAAGAAATATAAATGTTTGCATAGAAGTTCTTTATAAAAATGTTTATTTTACCTAATGAGTGAAGTAGTTTCTTTCTTTTTCTTTTTTTTCTTTTGCGTCACTTGCGACTGAAATATTTAAAGTCTGAGTTATGAGCTTCATATGATGGCTCTCATATTTGATCCATCTATTATTCAAATATGTTATATCAAGCGATCCTATTGTTATCTTTCTTTCCATTCTGTGTACTCAAATGTTTAAATTTTTTTTTTTTTTTTATTCGAGGTACTTATGAGCTTATCTATGCTTTTAACAATATAGAATGTTACTTTCTGATTAATAACATATCCGTTACATACTTCTATTAATCAATAAAATTTTGTCCTTTGCTATAGTTACAAAGATGACTTAACTTTTCTTTAAAATATAGCTAAACATCCTTATAGACTATTCATATAATGACTCTTTTACTGTAACTACTGTAATTGCAGTTCCGAATATAATTGCAGTGTTACATATTTTCAGTTCTGGAAATAATTGCACTTATGTAAACAGTTTCGTAAAGGTAAGGATAATGAAACATTGAAGTTCAATTAGCTTTTTAAAAACCCTCTTGCACGCACACCGCATTTAATGCTATTATAGGGGGAAACTACAAAGTATCTTATACCAAAGGATGACCTATGGAATATAGTATATTTTGAATTATAATAATGAAAATAATAAGGATATTAAAAGAGAAAAAAAATAATTGTTCAGAAAGAGGAAGTAAATATTGAAAAAGAAAGATAATTCATACATACCGATTAAATAATTCATTAAAAAAAAGGAATAATGAAGTATTGCCAAATATTTGAGTAATACGGAAGAATTACAATCAAAAGGATTTTAGATATCAAATAAGATGATTTAATACATTTTTAAAGATTTTAACAGGGGAAATGATTGAAATAGTGTAAGTCAAAAAAATCGAATTTTATCATGTGTAAGTCAAAAATATTTGGAACTGTTTCTAAATTACAGATTAAATTAAACTAAACTACATAGGTTAGCCAATGTACTGATTCGCCAGTTCAGAAAAAACGTAGATGATTTTTCGTTAATCGTGTGCAAGTTATAAATTACCAAACAGAGCTCGTTTTATCTCTTCAATTTATATACCTTAAGTTTATGAGGAGAATAATTCTAAAAGAAATTATTATTCTTTTTTATGAAAATATATTACTTTTGAAAGTGTTATATTATTGTTTTGTTGCTTGTTTCGTGTTTGTTATACGTCGCCCAAAAGAAAAATCTGATATTGACAAAATGTGCACCCAACTAACAGAAAAACACAAAAACGTACATTAGAAATAATAATAGAATACATATATAATACGGACACAAAAATAGCAATGAAAAAATGACATCACTTTAATCTTACAGCTAAGTGTTTTAACTTCAGGTACTTTATTTCCGGAATTATGTTTATTTCTTCTTTGGTGTCTGGAGTTTTACTTTACATTGAATTGAATGGAAACCCGACATTCCGTTATATTTGCTTAGTAACATTTTTGCCCTCCTAGTGATACGTCCAAACATTGCAAGTTTTTTTTATGTTTGGCTTGTATATGATATTTAAATATAAGATAGATATTTGAAACAAAAAGCAATCACACTTATACGAAGATCGGATTCTATTTCGAATTATACAGTATTTTAATTACAAAAAGAAAAAAAAAACTATTGTTTGTTAAGTTTCTAACTATTCAAATATGCTTTAAACACAAAAAAAAATATTTACGAAGGAAAACACGAACTAATTGATTTTTTATATAAAGTAGTTAACGCTTGAATGCATAATGAGTAACGCTTACACAATCCTATAATATTTAGCTTCGTGTCTGAAATTAAAGAGAACATATAAATTTACAATTTAAATAATGATTTATGGTGCTGATCGTGTATATATACGATCATATATATATATATATATATATATATATATATATATATATATATATATATTAATATAAAGGAAGAATTCAAAATAATTAACTAAAATTAGCATAGAAGTGAATATTAAAGCACAAGAAAAATTTTAAAAATTACAAAAACATACAAATACTTATTTTAGATTATAGTAAAAGAAAAAGAAAACTAATATTTTTTATGTGCCATTAGTTTGGAACACAAGAAAAATAAATAAAATTACACAACAAGACAACGAAGATAGGGATCAATATAACTCGAAGAATGCTAAACCAATAAATAATGGCTAGAAAATGAAATTCAATTCAAGAAAAGTACAAATTAAAGCATGAAAAATTAAGTAAGAAAATGATAAAGGAAATGAAATACATATTAGTTTTAAATTTCCAATCTGTGTTTTGAAAAATTGCTGTTTTAATAATGTGAACAGGTATCATGCATTTTCGCCAGAAAAATGTTATAAACCAAAACAGAATTCCATAATAATTAAATTCAAAACACGAGTTACAAGGAAAAAAAATGCTAAAGAGGAAATTAAGTTATATATATATATATATATATATGGGGTGGTAATTTATTATCTGAAATATAATTTTTCTTCTTTAATAACATCCATGTCCATACATTTTCTCCAACAATATATTCCTTTATTTTTTGAAATTATTATAGATTTTATTAAGAATATTGAGCATATTAGAAATAGAAATTCCATTCAAATGTTCTTTATTGTCATTTTGTTTGCAATTTGAATTATATGGGTATATATTACTGAAATCCCTAATATAATTTTCATACCATAGCCTTCTTTCAGAGTTAGGCACTATCATAATGTAAGTTAACTCTATATTTTTAAATTTATGAATTTTAAAGAGTTTAATCACAAAGTTATTGCAATTCTTTTTATTATTAAAGTTATTAGTATCACATATATGTTGATTAATATGCATATTAATATTATTTCAAGTTTGACCAATATATTTATAAAATTACATATTTTACATTTAAGTCAATAAAACATGGTTATAAGTTTTTCAAAAAACAAATTTGGAATTAATATTAAGTTATCCATTATTAACCATTTTACAGTATTTACACCAATATTTGTTAAAAATATTATTATTAAATATTTTTATGTTTATAATTGTAATCTAAACTTTGAGTACCCCTTTTATCCTTATAATCACAAAAGTTATATAAACAAATATAATTATAATCATATTTACATTCATATTCGTAATTCCAGGACGTATATGAGTATGAGTGTGCATGTGAGTGCGTGTGTGAATATGTGTATTGCATTACATATTTCTGAAAACAATTACCTTGATTTATTCAGTTACTCTTGTACTAAAAATAGAGATCTTAATCTAGCATATACATAAAATAAATTACATAATAATACGAAAACGAAGGGGAAAAATTAATTTTGATTTCATTGTTAGAAATTCCCTAATGAAAATGACATTTATGCATGTTTAATTCAGTCCTAGAATTGTTAAAATACTTTCTCATTTATAAATTATATAATGCCTAGTTTCTTGTTCCCAATTGCCATTTAATATTTTAAATAATGCCATGTTTCAAAGATTTTCTTTATGAAATAACTTTTTGTACATTCAGAGAGTGGAAAAATATGTGTGGGATCAGAAAATAAACTGAAAAACTTTTAACATATTTATAAAAACCGGTTTAATTAAGATGTTCCCCAATTACTTTGATTTCTAGATTCATGTAGGCATTTTTTTATTATTTTGTATTGACTGTAATCCACTTTGTCAATGACGTTATGTAATAAAACACCTTTACAGTGAGATTAAATGCATTATTATTTTTATTCGGAAAAGGAACAAGTATGTAGACTTATAATAAGATTAGTAAACGATCTGTATATCGGTTTATATGAATATTTGTATGTGTATAACATTTCAATTCAACAAGATATATTTATTTGCATTTTTATATGTCTTTTTAAATAAAATTAAAATTTAAGTTTGCCTCGAAAATCGAATGTTCAAATCATCTAATTAATTATTCCTATTATTTTATGTGTCGCGAGCGGTCTAAGACCGATACCGATAGATAACGACTTACAGACACCTTGAGATCGGCATTCGGATGTTGTGTCCTTTCTCCTGAGCACCATGACAACAGCTACCACAACTGTAATAACAACCACCACAACAATGGCACAAACAATAGGCACAAAAACAGCTGGGTCTTTGAGAATGGAGAAGGCACCTGAGGCAGTGGAAGATGTGGAAGCCAAAGGTGGAACTGTAGCTAAAAAAAGAATATAATAATGAGACAATAGATTCTTCTCAGTAATACTAGCAATATGTATATTTGAATGTTTCGATAAGCAGCTTAAAATTTCACTTGAAAATTCGTACATATATTTCAAGCATGCATTTCTATTAAATTAAAGATAAGTAAGAAAGATAAATATTTGAATTAGAGACATACAATTTCTATTAAAAAAAGAAAATTTACAAAAGACGCAATATCATTATCATCAAATATATTATCATTGTATTATTATAGTATATCATATATATATATATATATATATATATATATATTATATATATATATATATATATCTAGGTGTGTTGCGTTTAATCTACTGGAAAATTCTATCTGTTAAAACAAAAAATTTTAAAGAAAATAATACATTTTTCAGAGATTTAACAATATTTCTAGTACTATATAATTTCTGTTCTGGTACTGTGATTTTATTATAAATATTCCAGATTAGTTAAGCGATAAAATTTCCTCACTAATACTTGAAAAGAAAATGAACTCTTCTTGGATTAGATGATAATTAGTGCTGCAAAGTGTGTTATCAATGTAAACATAATCGGGAGAAAAACATGAGAGTCCAGACACTCTGCTCCCTCATCTCTAAGCCGAACATGAACTTGAATACAAGAATGTGGTATGTGTTGAGACGTCGAAGAACCCATATATTATGTGCTTTTGAAACTTAACAAAAAGCCCAATATGGGATACATACTGTCAGCGTATGAACTTAAACAAAATCCTCAAAGGAAAGGAAGTATGCGTGTTTAATAGGGAGTACCTCAAACTGCCTTATGATATCGACAAATAAGTGATTCCGAAAATCGAAAAACGATGCTGAGAAATTCTGTCGCATTCACCACATTCTCCCTACCCTCTAATTATCACATCTTTATAATCCTACAAAAAAAAATATTGAAATCAAAAATTCAAAACTCAAGTACATGTCAATCAAAAACATTATATATATATATATATATATATATATATATATATATATATATATATATATATATATATAT
>BMAW01013110.1:494054-520955 GCA_019974015.1 Nephila pilipes
TATATATATATATATATATATATATATATATATATATATATATATATCAAATAATTTTAGGAAGCTGCGTCGATGTTTCAAAGGATCCGTAAACATATACTTGCCAAAAGAGTTTTAAATTTACAGTAGGTAAATTTTCCTATAAACCTATTTTTTCACCATCAACATGTGACGACTATACTTAGCAAGCTCCTTAGTGGTACCCTTCAATCAGATGTGCAGTTTTACCGGTGTCAATTTCTGCCCCTATTGGATTGTTTAGGACCAAATAGCTAGTTTATTACTTCCAGCTACCCAACATAAATATAGGGTTATGTCTCATGGTTTTGGAAGGCGCTTGACCAACTAATTCAACATAAGATTTCCGAAGAGAAGAAACATTAAGGCTCAACAAAACGTTTGACTAGAACGTCGTGTCCAAGAACATTGCAATACTTTTTAGCGTGCGACGTGTACCCAAAATATTCCATTTGAATTATAATTATAAGTGTGGCAAGCAATTTTTCTTGTAAATATTGACTTTAGTATTTTAAATTAATTATAATAAAACAGTGAATATAGTACTCTTTTGTTATGATATAATTTACGCAACCTAAACAAACAACCAATCAAAGATAAATAGTAGCAGCATAGTTTTTCTTAAAAGGGATTCTTGTTGAGCTCATTTTTTTTTAAATCAAATATATGTATATATATATATATATATATATATATATATATCGGTGTTTATAAGATTTTTGTTGATTAGTAACGTTGAAATTATGTTTTTGGATACTCGGTAGATTAAGTCTGAAACAAAATGCTGAAAACTACCATTCTTGCAGAATCGAGTGTGAAAAATATTTTGTATTGTTTCATCCATAATTGCATCTATATAACTGAAATCGTATTCATACAGTTTGCGGAAAAGGATGAACATTTTTCATTGCACTGCTTCATTTAGGGGAAGAAAGGGAATAACTTAATCAAGCAGTTCAATTAATTAATTTACTCCAGTTCAATGAAGTGGCCGCGATACCCTAGTGGTCATGGTCGGAGACTTGCAGTCGGCATTATAATCGTTGAGTCCTAGAATGGAGCCCTGATGCCACTTGAAGACCGTCCATATAGCGGGGCTGATACCTATTAAATGTGGTCGAGCTCCCACGTCCTGTCGTAACAGTGTGGAAATTTGAAGAGGGAGGTGTCATCTCAGAAGTCATCCTCTTCACTTGATGAAGATAAATGTATTACATCTCACTTATATAAATATTAAAAAAACAATAAACTATTTTTGCCATCTGTTGCCCTTATTTGGAATTTTAAAAACATTTTCTAGAAAACAAAATTATTTATTATCTAATCCGAAATAATAGTATCCAGCTTTCAGTTCACTCTGAATTTTTTTTAAGAAACTGCCTAAAATTTATTATATTTTTTAATTTTCCAATTTTAAATGAAGTTTCATAAATACATACGAGATAAATAGCTTGAATAAAATTTGAATATTTTTTTTTAAAAAAAAATGAGCAATGATTTCTATTGTTTAAAGGAAAAATTTTATTACGTAAGGTATAATTAAATATTACGTTCCTAAAATCGAAATGCATGTTATGTCATTCTGAGAAGGTTCCTATTCTTCCTCATCTCATTATGAACATGTGACGTTTGCATCAAAAAGATAAGAATAAATCTTGCCACAAACAATTTTAAAAATCCATAATAGATTTCCTTACATGTATAGTCGGGCTTTTATGTGATGGACTATATGTCTAACATGACACATGACATAAAGGTTCGGTAGACACTGATCATATCTATATGGAAAATGAAGGGAATATACGGAGTTGGGGGACCCTTCCCTGAAAGAATTGCGAATTTCTCTACCCTATCATATCTCATAAATAGGCGTGCGTATTGGATGAGTGAATAAATGATGTACCGGGTGGTTACAATTAAAGTTACACTATTCAGAGGCCTTTAGAACCCGTTCTGCTTATCAGATTCTGATGACACTTGAAATATATTATTATATGGACCAAGGGGGAAAGGTTTCTGCAATAAAAAATAGTTCAAATTTTCACCACTAGGAGGAAATGGGGTGCCTAATAAAGAAGAAAAAATATGCTAGAATCGTTAAAATTTGTTCAATTACAGAATATGCTCAATATGTGCTCCATTGACATCAATAACGTGTTGAAAGCTCATTATAGCGTTTTATATCGTTGCGCGAAGCAACTCACGAAGGATTTCAAGCATATGGAGTATAAGGCTAGCTTTCAAATCAAGTAAAGTCCTAATTCCTCCTCTATAAACATGGTCGCTTAGAAATTCTCACAACCAGAAATCACAGGGGCTTAAGTCGGGTGAAGGAGAAGGCCATTCATCCGGAAAATGCCTGGATATTACACGATTATCACCAAAGTTAGCACTCAGCAGTGCTTTGACTTGGCGCCCAATCTGAGGAGTTGTTCCATCTTGCATGAAGATAATGGTTTGCAAACATCGTCATTCCTGTAAAGCAGGAATGACCTGCTGCTGAAGGAGTTCACTGTATCGTGCACTCATGACAGAGCATTTTTTAGGACTTTGTAAAATGAGAGTTTTAAAGAAAAAAGGTCCTAGGATAAACCAGCAGTAAATCCGCAACAAGCAGTCACGTAAACAGAATGCAACTGTTGTTGATGCAGGACATTAGGAGTTGAAGTACCCCATATGCGGCAAATTTGATATTCACAGCTCCATCTAAATAAAAGTGTGCCTCATCTGATCATAGAATGTTCCAAGTTCACGCGTCATCTACTTCCATTCTCGCTGAAAATCGGGAAGCAAATTCAAGGTATGTTTTGTGATCTTGAAATTTCAGCGTTTACAACTCGTGTACCTTATACGGATACCATTTTAAAATATGTCGCAGAATTTTTCGACCGCTGAATCTGCAGCTCGCGTGACACTGATCGACCACTTGCTGAAGAATAGATGGAACTGGAGGCTCTTTCAACCACAGCAGTAGCGACTTCTTCTACAGTTTCAGTCCTAAACGGTTTTCATCCTCTTCCGGGCAACACACCCAAATCTCCGGTCTCTTCAATTTTCATGATCATCTTCCTCAAAGCAATCCTCAATATGGGGCCTTTTCGCAGATCCTTTAAACGACAATATTCACGAAGAGCAGCTAAGTGGTTGCTGCCGTTCTGATAAAACAGTTTTACCAGTAAAGCTCGGTTTTTTTTTTTTTTTTTTTTGTAAGGGCATGATTAACGAGGACAAACACACGCTGAATGATTCTCTGGCTGTGACTGCAAGTTTATATAGAGGTTTTACGGATTTGCAAAAGGAATACTCAATTAAAGCCACCTGGTGGTCAAAATTTGTACTATTTTTTTATTGCAGAAATCTTTTCCCCATTGTCCCATATAGCATAAATTCCAAGTTTCAACTAAATCCGATAAGCAGAACAGGTTCTACAGGACTTTGAATTGTGTAACTTTAATTATAACCAGCCGGAACATACGAGTATAATTCATAAATAAACAGTAGAAAAAAGAATATTATGAAATATGATAACTATGGGAACTTAAAATTACTTTCTTTAATATTAAATTTGGTTGGAGTAAAAATTCCTTCAATACATAGATGTCTTGTTAAGGCTACACGGTACTCTTTTTCAAAAAAAATTTTTGGAGACAGTAATATTAAAAGTAACTTATGTATTGTTTTCATACTATATTATTAAACTGATTCTGAAAATAAAAAGTCAATTTAACTAGTCCTTATTTTAAAATTTAAAAAAATTTAAAAATTTTGAAGTTTTTTTAAACCCTTATAAAATACACAATTTTTGAAATTTTTTAATTATTTTGAGTGATTTATATTTCCTACATTATTGCAAACAAAAGTTAGTATGGATTTGAAAATCTGTTCCCTTGTTGATTTTTAATAATTATTTTTCTAGCTAAACCTGGAAAAAACAGGAAAATTTTTAAAATATTAACTTTAACATTTTTTAAAAAAATAACTAGGGATCCCAGACCTAAATCCATACTAACTTTTATAGAACACATATATCTCAGTATGTATAAAAAATTTCAAGACTCTATCTTGAACAGAAAAAAAGCCTTAGGGATTAAAAAACACTTACATCTTCAAAAATAAAAGTCTGAGAAAAATGCATTTAAAGTTTTTAAAGGCATAAAACAAAAACTAATAATGCTTGCAAAGATCTAAATTTTTAATATATTATTTAACTACTTATATAATATATGAAAACACTACTTTAATTAAATATTATGGCAAATATTTTTATTTATTCAAAATATGTTATTGCAAAATATCGATATAGCATTTGTTACGACAACAGATTATTCAGCTTAAAGTTAACATAATAATTTCACAAAAGTTTTAAAACACAATACACTTATAAAAAATAATAATGATATAAATAAAAGTTTAAAAAAAGTTAAAAACTACCAGGTTTGTACATAGCACCTAATTTTTTCTGAATTTTAAATCGACGCAATTTAGTAAGTTTTATTTTTTCCTGCGCAACTTTAAAATTTGCAGATTTCCTTTTCTTTCTGAAATAGGTTCTCCTACAATGAGTAAAGTACACTAAATGTTCTGATGACAAACTTGTTACAAATTCAATTAGCATCCTGAAATGTTTTTAGAGCTTTTAATGTTCCAACAATAAATTCAGGTATTGCACTCGACATGGCAATCAACACGACTTCTAGAAGCTGTATTTTCTTTTGAATATTTGTCCCATATCATCGAATGTAATGCTTCATTAGAATTGTGTGTCAAACCTCTGACACATGTGCTTAATAATTCAGTTTATGCTAATCGCTGATAAATAGGCAAGATTTTGGGCAAATATTCTTCGTTGATTGTTATTTTTACCCAATCTTTGTGAATACCTGAATTTTTTCCACGTGCTAATGATAACTGGTAAAAACACCAAGAGTCAAAGAGCAAGATTGTGTCCTGGAAACTAATACTCTCAGATCTTTCCCATAATTTCACAGCTGCATTTGCTTCCATTGCACTAGATGATCCGACATGTATTGTACTACGAACATTTTGTTGTCCTTTGTACCAAATACGAAATTCAGCACTTTCTTCTCCAAGCTCAAATTTAGTCTGTTCACATTCTCCACGCCGCTTTGACATTACTTCGTAGTCTATCACAAAGCCAGTCAGCAAGTCGATAACATATCCTATTCCGATATTTGACGTAGACATATGTTCTCTTGTCAACCAGCTTCCATCATATGACATTCCAATACCGACTATATCTTTATCATTCCTTGAGCCCTACGCCTCAATGACATCTTTACGAATATAAAGCAATGGCTGATTTGACCCAACAAGATGTCAATCAGAACTTTTGGCTCATAATGTCTTTTAAAAGTTTTACTAAACATTATATTTCAATTCATATGCATGCAGAATTTTTCCAACGATGAGTAGCCAAGTCACAAACTTAACATACCTTGCACTAATCTCATATTTACATCAAATGGAACATTAAAAAATTGATGCTTGCTAACATTTGATATTTGATGTAATATAGCATCAATTAATTGTTATGAACATGTTTCACTCTAGGTTTGGTCACAATTAACACATACAACATTCACTTTATATGCAAATCTATTTCTTTGACCATAGCAAAGTTTTAAAGATACACTATGGCAAATATTGCTTAAAAATATTCCAAAATTATCTGTAAACAAACATTCAGTATCCACTATAATGTAATTTGAAAGATACTTTTATATGTAGCAGAAGTATTCTGAAGTTTTGTAGTTATATCCACTAAAGCAGGTTTTTAGCATTGTCATTATCAGCAGTACTCCATCTCTTAGAAATGTTGATTCTCTTCTCAAGCTGCGAAAGTTTTGTCCGTGACATTTTCTCAACAGAAAAAACTTCACTTAAACAATTTAAAATAGCTTTGAAGTTATATAAATAATATGCAGAATAAATATTGGTCTTGAGAAATACCTTTTCTTATCAATTTTGGCTAAGTAACTATAAGCACATCAAGAACTCAAAATATAAACAAACATAAATGATTTTAGTAGTGAAAGTTGAAGTTAATATCTACGTCTCTGCAAGTATCGATATTATTTAAAAAATATCAGTAATTAATTAAATTTAAGAATGGAAAAATGCTTTAAAATGAAACCGAAACTAACCACGCCCCCCTCAGCTGTCAAAAATAGTGACTGACAACGCTCAGAAAACTTCAAATATCTTAAAAACTAATTGGTTAATAGATCTAAAATTTGGGGCCAAGATTCCCAAATGTATGGGCTACAGGAAAATGCAAAAAAAAATTTTTCGATAAATTTGTCATTTTTAGGGTACTGTGTAGCCTTAATTAAAAATTGTTCCTATATGAAAAATAATAATATAATATATTAATTAACCTATGCAGTTTTTTTCGGAAACATTTTAACTTCAGTAAAAAATGTAGATTAATTAAGTAGATAAAACTCAATACGCTAACGAAGTTTCGCAAACTTCATTAAAAATTATTTTTACTCATAAAATTTATTTATAAGCTCATTTTATCAAAAATATTTACACTATTAATAAATACATTATAAGGAATAAAATGGGTAATTTAAGCCAGAATAAAATAACATAATAAATGCATTATTTTTTATCAGAGCCAAATTTAAATATTTTTTGTAACAAAAGAATTAGTTTAAATAAGAGAAAAGAAATTTAAGATGTATTTGAAAAATACATTTTCTAAATCGAATATACATTTTAAATACATACGTAAAATAAAATAAAAATATAACCAAGAAATGAAATGAATTGGGATATTTATATACGTAACACGAATAACTTATAAAATTTATGTATTTAACATACTTATAGCTGATAAATTCATATTGTTAATATATGGGTATAATCTTACGTTAGTATTTTACAATGAAATCGTTTCACACAATGACTTGATTCTCCAATTTTCTATTCTTTTCATGGGAGAATAAACTGAGAAAACTGCTCAAACAATTACCAACTTTACTTTACATTAAACCTTATTGATTCCAACATTATTAAAAGGAATATTGTACACTTTCCTAATCAGCACCATTTAAGCGAAGACGTGAATAAATATTTGCGCTACGTATTAAATACCTCTGAGATATCCCAGCATTCCTATCTCATTTAGGTTCCTAAAATTAAAAGGGTCGATCCATACAATTTAACTTAAAATACCCACAACGTGGCTCACCATAAAGTAACACAAACTATCCCCCCAAACATATTTTTAGCGACGGGTTTAATTATTCTGCCTAAGCATTCTACTTAATTACGTATTTCTGAAACAAGTATAGGTAGATAGAGGAATGTAAGCCCAACCGAATGTCGTAACTGTCTCATTTCTATGCGCGCAACTGATGTTGCAGCATGCACAGTTTGGCAATAAAAACCAGTTGATATTCAGGGCCAGTTTTATGAGAGTTCCGCTCATTTGTTATCGGTACTGCTCTGGCCCAATGCACGTCCGGTGATAAATTTCGCTACACGTTAACCGTAAAAATTGGGATTTGCAAAGATTAAATGCAGTTTTTACGGGCGAAGCTTTCAGTCTGTTTTATTAGGTGAAGCTGGCGGTAAAACATATCAGCAACTAAAAGAAAGCAATCCATGGAACTGTAATGAGTTTGAAATAGCTTGTCGTCTTCTCATTCGGCACTGAATAAAGTTCATTTTTTTTCTGGGAATGCAAATAAAGTACTTTTACGACGTGTTTAGTTTAACGAATGAAGAAGCTCTTGTTAAAACATCGCATCTGAAAGCGACACAACCAACCTTAGCTTTTCAGGGAATCGAGTTTCAAATGTTATTAAAAATGTATAGCAAATCCTTTTTTTTCGTATTTTCTATGCCCCAAAGGATAGCAGTCGGAAAGATTCAGTATATTAAAAGGAAACGGAGCACTGAAAATATTACTTGCAGGGGGAAAATACTTTATATTTCATAGAAATGTCCTATCCTCTCTAAGTGAGTTCTTTGTTTAATATTTAAATTTTTTAAAATAATCTGAAAATTCATCTGACAAGAGATTTGGTTTTCATATGTGCCTTTATTTATCCATATCAGCGATTGTGCCATGATGATGATGTATTTGAAATATTCAAAAATGCTTTTCTGTAAGCTTTCTTTCTCTATAAAATCAGCTTAGAGGTAAAAAAAAAAAGTTCGAGTTGTTTTACTTCTGTTTATTAAACAGACTATCTTTCGAAATGATCATTGATGTGTTTTGCTTTTAAATGTAAGAGTTATTCAATTCTATTAAACAGAAATATTTGTTAAATAGTTAAATAAATGGGTAGCTTGAGACAAAATCCACAGTGAATTGGAAAAATAAGAATTAAATTTGATTTTTAATGAATAATGCTTTAAAATTACGAAGTTAATCTCTAATAGTTTATTGGGAAGAATTTTTATTTTGCTCAATTAAAATTTCTCTGGAGAGGAATTTCGAGATAGTAATTGCGAACTTTGTATTTTGAAGACATAATCAAATGTTGAAAAAGTCACTTCAGTTAGCATCTTTCTTTTATGAGCTTCCTCAACCTATATTATGACTTTAAAACTCCATTTAATAATAATGCATAGCAGTATCCATTATTTTATGTGACATCTTTGGTGGAATAACAAAACAAATATACGATTCTTCAATTTCCAAACTCCATTTTGACTATCCTATTTTAAGTTAAGAAGATTACAGATATCGAGAATAAGTTATTTTAAATTACATCCATTAGCTTATAGTACAACGCTTTATAATAATATTTTCTATTTCTTTATTTTAATCATGATATGGATACTTAAATTTTCTTGAGATGTTGAACTTAATATAAACTTGACTTATTAATAGTGAATGGAACAAATGTTTTTTGAGGAAGAAGAATTTTACAACATACTTCTTTAACTCCCTTCAACGATAAATTTAATTGTTCGATGAACAGTGGCGCTTATTTTCAAAATTTACCTAAATGTAAAATTGATTACTTAACACTGAATCCACCAAAACATCTTAACGAAATTTAGAATTTTTATTAATTTACTGTTATGATAAAAACACATGTTTATAATGATTGATGAATTTCTTCGAATTTTTTTCCGAACTCAAACTTTTATTGTTAAAATATTGATGCTGTTATTGAATGGATTCTAATAAGCATAAACGTTTTATTTATTACAATAATCATTGATGCACTCCTTATATAGGAATCAATACAACAGTTGATTCTAAATCTACATTTATAATAAATTCTAACAAATATCCATCCCGTCCCACTGTGATCAAATTATCACCAACTCTTTAAATATTACATAATCAAAAATATTTTAATCATACTTTATTGTATTTTTTAATTCACTTTAATGTTAAACATAACTGTTCAATAATCGACTGCAGATTTCCTTAAATGTAATCTTGACTACTATATACATAATCTAATAATATATCCAACCCCATCTTCATCATCTACGGAAATCGAAATCTTCCATTATTTTTTTCATTTCTTGTTTTTTGTGTGCACGCATTAAGCTATTCTTATGCATTAACATTACCCACATTTTTCCCCATAACGGCCTTCCATAGGAGGGAATAGGCGGTGGAGAACTACGGCAGAAAACAAATGGTCAAACTTCTAAGGAAACTGCGTTTACAGAAAATGTTACAGCGTATAAACCTGAAGAACAAATGTGCCTGAAGACCCTTTTACACGGGGCGGAAGGACGGAGGAGATTTGCGGATGGTAGCAAGAGAAATGGGTAGGAAAACAAAATCTCGAGTGGAGAGCTGAAAGATTAATGGGAAGTTTGGAAGGTAATGCAGGGGGAGACAAAAAGACTCTTTATTCAGCTAGAGCCTGGCAGGCTTTTTATTTTAGAAAAATACATAAATTTATCGCTACACCTTAAGGGGCCATTCGTTCACATGTTGGGAAACTTGTATGTATATGATGATACATGCGGCATGATGGTACTAAGATGGAATACAGGTGTTTTTGTTGAAGGATTCTGGTATTATAAACTAAAAATAAAGTTACATAATGCATTACATCCATTGTACAGCATAGAGAATTTTATTCTAGTTTAAGAGTGAAGAAAGTGAAGAGGCAAGAAATGGCTCATCCGAATTAATTTTACTGTCATAAATTATACAAGATTAATTTAGTTAGAAATGTATACAGAAAGTAAGTTTTCTTAGAAGTTAATTTAATTTTGTAAGAATTAAGAACATTCATGTCTTTAACATTAATCATGTAAAAATATTTTGAAAATTACTTAAAATTACCATAAAAATTTACTTCGATGCCTTGAAATGTTTTACTTAATTTTGATTGAATCTCAAAACTTTAAGCTTGTAAAATTTATAATTTAAAAAATTATAATAAATACTTTATTAAAAAATAATTTTATGTAAAAGATGTTTTTAAGTAGTCTGTCGCTTCTTATATTCTTATTGATTATTTCGTAGAGTTCTTTGTTTAAATAGTAATTTTTTTTCTATGATATGAAGTAGAATTAAAAAATATTCCAAAAATTAAACATAAATATATGCAATATATGGAAATTTTCAAAAGTAAATTATGAGAAAATGCAAGAACTCTCTAAAATTTATTCTTTTGGGGATAAAAAAATAAACTCTTATGAAGAATATTTTGCGAGGATTCATAAGTGAATACACTAAACAAATCACAAAGAGGAGTGAAAATATACGTATTTGTATAAATGCATGTAGTTCTGAGTGTGAAATTACGTTTTGGATGTATGGAATAAGAAAAGGTTTTTAAAGTGTTTTGTTTTTTACTTCGTATCATCTTCTGTTTAACTGAAATGGCACAATAAACTAATAAGTAAATAAGTATAAAATAATGCGAAAAAACCAATATAGTGAGTAAAATTAATTACTTTTAGTAAGTGATAATTTTATACAAAGTTTGTGTATAGTTAATCCCAAAATAACTAAGCATATTCTACTTTCACCATACTAATGTGATTAAGGGAGTAAACAACAAGTACTGGTAGTTAAAATAAAATGATAATTTTGCTGTGTGAATTGCATCCAGTTTATACATATTTATTAATAATATATATTTTACATTGCAATCAAAATAAAACATTATCTGTTTTTAAAGACAAACTTATATAATGAGCATCTAAATTTCAGTCATTAACATAATCTGTCATTAGTACCGTTTTAAAATTAAAAAAAAGTATTAAGAAACAATATTGTTAACTACATTATTTTTGCAATAAAAATTACTTCTTATACAATTAAAAAAAATCTAAAATATAGTGTAATATTTTCTTTAAAACGTAAGGGAAAAAAGATATTTATTTCTGGTTTTTTTTTAATAAAGTATGAAAGTAAAAATCAAATAGAATTAATCATGAATATGACTGCATAATAAGCAATTATTTATTCTAATTGTTATAATTTTTAAACCTCTTAAAAATGAAATTGCTTTTGAGTTTTACGATATGTTCTAAGAGATTAAGTTTTTTTTTTTTTTTCATTTTTATTTTTTTATTTTGCTATTATTGTATTGCGTTACTTCTCAATGGTTAGTATCTAATTCCTTTTAACTAAAAAAAACCCAGTAAGTTGAGAACTTAATTATGAGTAATTTTATCTTCATTGCTTTCAAAAATAAAACTAGATTTCTATTCTTTTTTTTTTTCATCGTACAAGCTCTCCACTCTGAATAAAAATTATTTCAATTAAATAATTTATGTGCTATCTCTTTCATGCTGCTTAATCATAATTTAGTCATCTCATCTTTTTAATAGAAAACGAACATATAAAAAAAAGTTGAAGCTAATCGCTCGTTTTTGCAAGTACTAAGTTCTAAAGTTTCAGTGATAAAATTTTTATGTGTCGAAGACCAAATCACTGTTTTTATATAATGAATTTCGTAATAAACATTTCACAATCGAAATGCTTTTATTCGTAATTTTGTATATATCAAGTAAAATGAATTGGAAAATTAAGAAATACATTATTTCACATATATTTTCATAGTATAAAAATCTTCCACACAATTTTTGAGGTTCTCTCTTTGAAGCTGGAGCAATTCTCACATAATAATAATGCATAGTTAAAATAATTTAATCTTTTGGAGAAGATTTCGGAAAAAGTACGAAATAAAATGAAAAAACTTTTTAACTCAGCTCGGTGTTTCTAAGATAGATAAAGGTTTCTTTTTTCACATTTATTCAAAAATTCTGAAAATGAATTTTCCTCTACTAAATTATTACAGTTCAATAAAAACCTTACAAAATATAGTTTGGTAACAGTTTATAATATTAAAAATAAACCATTACGGACTCATAATAAAATTATCATATTTTTATATAACTTTTTTGTAAATGTGTGTGTGTGTGTGTGTGGAATAAATGTGTGTGGAATAAAATACCAGGCACTCAAGGAAAAATAATAAATTACTTTTAGAAGAATAATGATAATCTGTAAACATTCTTAACTTTTAAACAATAAAAACTGTTATTGAAACAAATTTAATCATGAATTTACTTTTTCTGAAGATTTCCTTCATGTGTGATAAAGAAGAAAAATATATAAATATAAATACATTTTGAGCATCATGTATTATTCAGGAAATACTTAATCATATCTTTCATGTACATATCAATACAGCTGCTATCAAAGAATCTGTAATAGTAGAATTCATTCTTCGTATATGTTGTTGAACTTTTTCCAGTTCACTTAGCATAATGGAAGTATAAAAAGAAATATATCATTCCATGAAAGTGAATAGTTCATCGATTTCAACTTTTGCAGTTGAATAAATTCCTCATCGCAAAATCTATGAGTATCAGCCGTGAGAAATGGAAAAATGTTTCGATACAAATTTACTTTGAGAAATTTATAGGAGCGTGTAGAGAATACGATTCAGCAGACTGAATAAAATTTTTAAGAAAATGTTATTGGATGACGTGGTTGTTTCATATTATATCGACGTTTATACCTTAGTTTATGAAATAAAGTAAACGTGTATCTGCAAATTATATAAAGATCCGAATTACTCGATCGTTTTATTTTAAAAGCAGTTTTACGTTAACCTAAAGAAATACATATGCGAATATTTAAAAGAAATCACCATAATACACAAAAAAAATTTATTATATACGTATCCCTATGCATTATGATTTGAAAGAATAACTTACTTCGAATTATTTTGATTATTTATAATTAATAACAATGAAAGGTTATTCAAAATGATTAATATGATGTCGAAATTTTATATTTTCAAAAATTAACCACACAAATTGATAAGCTTTTCATGAATACAACGGAAAACTGTGGAAGTTTTACATTGCGAAAAGTAGATGGACCTCTTGCGTTGTTTGTGAAAATATTTCACGAAAACTATTTCAGAAGCATTACCGGGGCTACCTCGCAGTTGAATCGGTCGCAATTAACCTGATTTTCTTATATTACACAGCTGGCTATCTAAGTAACCCAATATAGATCCATGCGATTTCTTGCTTTGGGATTTGTAAAAGAAAAAGTGTATGCTCCACTATTAACGAAAAATTTACTGTCTTAATTAACGGGTTTCTGTTACTGTACAACCAAATACCACTGAATCTTTAGAAAATTTTTGAAAGAAATTTACACATTGAATTGACATTATACGAGTAGCTAAAGGAAGTTATATCGAACATTTGTGAAAAAGATTTCTATGTTTTCTCTTTATATTTATGATTTCTTTTTCATTCTGTGTCGTTTATTTATGAAAATATAGAATTTTGAAATCAGATGAATCATTTTGAATAACAATGTAATTAACTATATATATATATATATATATATATATATATAGTAACATGTTACAATGAGTTATATGGAACATGAATAAAGTAATATATTGCAAATACCAGAAATTCAAATAAAACAATTTTAAGTTGATAGTTTCAGTCCACAAAGTAAAAGTCCAATCCTAAATAGGAATATATACCAATGTTTATGCAGTTCATCAAAACTCAAATAGATAAAATATTTCAAAATTAAAAAACAGAAATGCAATGCAAAATTATCAGTACACCAGCATTCATGTGGTTTAACACATGAATGCTGGTATACTGATAATTAATTATAGAAATATATAAATTTCATATACATTAATAGAAATATATAAATTCTATATACATTAATAGAAATATATAAATTTCATGAACACGAGCAATTGAGAAATAAAAAATATTTTCGTGAATACACTCTATATGAAAACAAAATACAAAAGAAATTGTTTGTGGCTGTACTTTAACCACAGAAAGAACTTGTGGTATGAAGACCACAGTAAAAATTATAGTGGTATATAAACCACAGGTTACTCATTTGGACAAAGCCAAAATATAAGAAGGTTGCTTTCCTTTTTACTCATGCTCCTTATCAACTGAATAGAAACCATAAGGAAATGGAAATTCATGTGAGAATGGTCCCTAAGCTCGAAAACACTATATGGTCAATGTATTTTTGTAGAACATTGAAGTGTCTCGCACTTCTTCCACTTGTTTTCGGACGGGACCAGCCAGATTTTGGACAAGTTGAGTATTTAACTCTAGTACTCGGGGAAGATCCTCATACTTCTGTACAACTACTGAAATTTTCTATCTTGTTGTAATAGAAATCACAACAAAACTAAAAAACTCCTAAGTAGTGAAAACAGTAAGTGAACAGAAGGAGGAAAACAAAAGGGCAGATTCTTTTTTGTAATTATTATTATTATTTAATTATTACTAATATTTATTTACTTTTTTACTTTCATTATTATTTTATAAGTTAAAGGATTATTTATTCATGACTTAATTTTAATTGTACTGGAGGAAAATAGGACCTTAACTTTGAAACATGAACAATATCTGTAGATTTTTTAGTTATAGCATTTGGTTTAGTTATTTCATAATTTACATCATAAAGTTTATTTACAATTTCATATGGTCCTGAAAAAACTGGGGACAATTTTCGACTATTTGGATAATTAAATTCTCCATACACTACATTATCACCCGGTTGAAAAGGAGAATCTATGATATGAGCATCATATCAATTTTATTTTTATCATGATAATCGAGATAGTATTACTTATAGAATTTGGTTTTGAGTTAATGGAGGATAATATGGTAAAGTGCCATATAACAAATATGCAGGAAGAAATTGTTTAACAGATTGTGATATTAAATTATATTCATTAATTACTTTTTCTAAAAGTTTAGTCCAAGGAATTTTAGGAGAGAAATTAACTTTACATTTTAATTTAGTTAAATAGATTGATTCACATGTTCACATTTTCCATTCGTTTGTGGGTGATGTGAAGAAGTTAATAAATTTTGATATTGTAATTTCTAAGAAAATATTTGAATCTAGATAAGGTAAAAGCACCATTTCTATCAGTTAATAATTTAGATGACATTTGAATTTGAAAAATTTGTTTTAAAATATTAAAATAAGTATCAGAATTTTCATTTTTGAATGGAAAAGTCCAAACATATCTAGTTGCATGATCAATTACTATATGAAGATATTTTTTTGTAGAATTATAATAATTAAATCCTCCAACAGTATCAACATAAAGACATTCAATAGGTTGATCCGTGGGGGGAACAGTCTGTAAAAAACCAAATCTCTTTTGTCTTTTCTTTTTATTTAGTTGACAAAAATGACAATGTCTGTCAAAAGCTGAAATATCTGGATTAATATGAGGTTAATAATATTAGGGATTATTTAAGTTAATCATTATTTGAGTACTGGATGTCCAAACAGTTCATGAGCAATTTGCAAAACTTTTCTCCTGAGAGAAAAAGGTACAACTATTTTAACTAAATTTTTGTATTTGAATATAAGTACATAATCATTTTTTTTATATTTTGAATTAAATAAATTATCTAAATTTTGAAAATGTTTTATCTCATCTAGTTCAAGTAAATGCATAGTGTGTTGGATATATTGGGCGGTAGGATGCCTTGATAACATGTCAGCTTCAACATTATATAGCTTTCCCCCCCCTTTTAAATATTTAACTTCATAATCAAACATGCATACTTTTAAAGACTATCTAAATAATCGACCCCTTATTTTTTTTACATTTTTTTAGCCAAACAATAGCAGCATGACCTCTATGAATAATGAATTTTTCCTATGTAAATAATAATAAAATTTATCAAGGGCATCTACTATAGCCAAACATTCCAATTCAGTTATACAATATTTTTGTTCATATTTTCTTAAAGTTCTAGAATGATATAATACAGGATGTAATTTACCAGAACTATCAGATTGTTTTAAAATAGCTCCAATAGCTATTTGTGAAGGATCACAAAACACATGAAGAGGTAATTTAGAATCATATAATTGCAAAAAAGGTTTAGTTATCAATTTAGATTTTAACATTTCAAAAGATTTTTGACAATGATCTGTCCATAACCAATGTTGATCTTTTTTTAAGAAGATTGTATAAAGGTTCTCTAATATTAGCATAACAATCAATAAATTTACTACAAAAATTTACAGAACCAAGAAAATCTTGAAGTTGTTTGACATTTTTTGGCGGTTGTAATTTTCTGACGCTTTCAATGTTATGAATATCTGGAGAGATGTATCTTTCTCTGACTTCCTAACCCAAAAAATTAATTTTATTTTTTGCAAAAATTCATTTCGAAAATTTTAATTTAATATCTTCTACTTAACACACGTTAAAAATTTGATTTGGGTGATCATAGTGTTCTTTTAAAGAGTTAAGAAAAACTCTATGTCATCAAAATAGTTACATGCAAATTTTGAAAATTTATGTTTGTTTAGAATATTGTGAATCATAGGATTAAATATTGCGGGTACATTTTTAAAGCCAAAAGGTAAGACTTGGAATTCATATAAACCTTCAGTGGTCACAAAAGCAAGTTTATGTTTTTCTTTCTCATGAAGGGGTATATGCCAGTAACCAGATGCAAGGTCCAGGGTTGAGAAAATTTTAGCATGGGTTAATTTGTCTAATAAAGTATCAACTCTTGGTAAAGGTTCAGCATCAGTTTTACACAGAACATTCACTTTGCAATAATCAATGCACACCTTACTTTTTCTATTTTCATCTCTTTTATAAGATAAAGTTACAGGGGAGGAATAATTACAAGTAGACTTTTTAATTAATCCAGCATTCAATAATTATTTTTATTTGTTTATTAATTTCCTCTTCATCAGTGGATGATGTTCTGTAAGCTCTATGAGAGACTGGTAAGTCAGTAGTCATTACAATTCTAGGGGTTCTATTCTAATTTGACCAACATCATATTTACTTATAGCAAAAATATGCAAATATTCAGATACAAGAAACAACACAGAATCAGATAAATCTTTTACAATCAAAGGTGGAAAAATGTCTTCTGAAGTACTGACCATACTATCCTGAGGGTCTCTTGTTTTTCTGGTTTCTTTTAATATATGTAAAGATATTTGTTTTTTGAAGTGTATCAGACATGGGTTCTTAGTATGCAAATTTGTAATAATTTTTTCATTTTCTATTATTCTATTTTTACTACAATCAATAATTAAATTAAAAAGACTACAATCTGGGAGTCCTAAAATTATGTAAGGTAAATGGTTATCAATAATATATAATCTTATTTTTTTTCTTAATTTCTCCTATTTTTAAATATGTCTCACACATTTGTTTCAATAAGAAATTACCATGGGCTTGGTTTACTTTTATAGGACTAGTATTCTTTATTTTTTAAGTGAAGTTTATTGACAATATCTGCAGAAATAAGTGAGAGAGTGGATCCCGTGTCATTAACAACATTAACATTGTCACATAAAATAGGTAAATATACCAAAAATATCTAGGTTAGGGGTTGTTAAAGTTTGTGATTTGGTTGAGAGGTGTCCTGACACTAATAATTGTCACTGTACTGGGCCATGAGCCTCAGTAGAAGTGTTTTGATTTTCCCTAAGATTTTGTTCTGGACTAACAGGGTTTCATGTACTCCGGGAAACAGAGTCAGACATGGGTACATTATTTAAAAAATTAGGTTGTCTCATAGGACACGTTTGTGGTCAATAATATGCATTAAAAATGCCTTGCCTTGTACAAAGTTTACAGGGTAAAGGTGGCAAACCGTGCTGAAAATGAACATTGTGACTTGGCCTATTTCCTAAATGTGGACGAAGATTAGAGAAATTGTTTGGACGCGGCTTTGAATAATTTTGGAAACTAGGCCTGAAATAGTTTAGAGGTCGAAGTAGAAATGATGTTGTTTGCCTGGTCATAAAAGGTGCAGGTAGTCTATTGTGATAATTTGGTCTACTTCTAACCATGGGTTCATTTTTCTGACCCTACTTGATTCAGGAGTAGTTTCCTGTATTTTGAAAGGTTTAGTAACCCCTGTGAGCCATTCTGATGTGGAATTAGGTGGGTTTATGGTTGCTAATAGTTTTAAATGGGTAGGCAACCCATCTGTTAAACCTTCTAAAATTAGTTGAGGTGAAAGTTCCAATTTTCTGCCACCATTTAATTTTGTAAGAAAATAATCTGCCAAGGTCTCATTCGATTGAAATTTATGTTGGGAAAAATAAGTAATACTAATTACATTAGGTTCAATAAAATTTTCAGTTAAAACACAACAAAGATCATTAAAATTGGTAATATCCAAGCATGAATTAATGTATTAAATTAATGCTGAGCCCTACAGAAAATTTGAAATATGTGTAAGTTTCCAAGCCTCATCTCTATGATTTTCTTTGCATGCCAGATTAAAATGGTTTAACCACAATTCCATTTTCATCCCACTGTCAGGATCAATAGGAATTATAGGTAGCTCATTTTTCATTTTCTTATTCTGGGAGTCAATTGTTCCTTTGTAATTTTCTGAATTTTCGGGATTACTTTTACTTTCCATATCTATGTTATAATTGCTAACTACCTTATTTGATCTTAATAACATTAATTACCTCTTAAATGAAATAGTAAATATATCAATTTTAGAATTATAAGCAACATATGATGTAATACTTTTCACAAAGCATTCAAAATCATTTAATTAATTTTCAAAATATATTAACTTTTTATATTTCATAAGAACTAAGTATCAAAATTTAAATCAATACCAATTTCAATTAAACATTACGCAATGTTGTTATCACAATTATCAATTTACATGAATACTGTTTTAAAAATTACTAATTAGGAATTGATTTGTTTAATTATTATAAATTTAATAAAACATGGAAATTAAGTGATTATACCGAAAACTTAACTTGAGCTGCAGTAGAGTTTGTCGACAGATGAAATATATTTTTTCTTTCTAAGTTCACATACATGGTTGCGCTTGCGCTGGTTCCTAATTAGAAGAAGTCCACTTTAGTTCAGACAGAGTGAACATATTGGCGTCTCTCAGAAGATAGGTAGCGAAAGAAAATCCTTGAATACTGATAGAGATGTTCCATCGCTCTCGGTATTGTAGCGGCACTGATGGTCGTCTAGAGACGAGTCTTCAATGTCCTTATATCGGCATGGTTCCTGGTTTTGGGAGACTATGTTCTACTGCGGCCTTCAAGCTGGGATTAGTCCGGAAGCTGCTCCGATGGTAGTCATAATAGAATTGCTCCTTACGGTCTCGCTCTCTCTCTCATATATATATTAACAAAATTTTAATTTCACGTTTCCACCATCCCGGTTCTCTTATCCTGTCGACTTAATTGTAAAGACTTTCTTTTAAATAGTACTATTGAATTATGTTCAGAACACAGTCGAAACCAATTTCATTTTTATAGAATTATTTTATTGTAATAGGGAGAGAGACTATTTCCACTCCACTGTTGGTTACAGACTATTGCATCACAAGAAATCAAGAGAGGAATAAGAAGAGATAAGAGCGTTTTTCCTTGTGTTTTTGATTACATACAAGGGAAAATTCCCTTGAAACATCAGACACACGTGGTAGGGATTGAGGGATTCTGGGGAAATATCATAATAGATACAGAATCATAAAGGATTGTTTTGACCGATTTATAATCAGTTGAAGGGGATTTAACCAGTTTTAAAAGAGCGTGATCTAATAAATAAAAGGATAATTTGGAAGGGTATCAGGAAATATGAATGAACATTATCTTTTAAAGGAGAGAATGAGTAACTTTAGTAAATTAAATTATTATAGTGAGAAATTAATGGGAATTAAGTTAAATCATTAAAATGTCCCCTTATATATATATATACATATATATAATTATTTTTCACACTGGCATGCTTCGTAGAATAATAAACAGTTTCCTTTAAAAAGAAAATTAATTATATAGGATCAAACTCTCTCTGAATTGATAAAATAATATTAAAAAAAAAGTTGTTAAGCGTTATTTTCAACATAAAAAAAACGATTGCCTCACAATTCTATTTTCCAACTTCTTCATCTATTTACACTCATTATCCTGAAAATATTACAGCTATACTGGCAGAGTAATAGAAGAGGTCGTAAACAAGGCCATTTCTGAGAGCCTCCCTTGAGGCAGCAAAAGGGTATTGCTTATTAGCATAAAATGCTTCTTACCTCCAGATGCTGTAAGCGTAGCAAATACGTATTCTGCTTCCGTTGAGTCTGCGTCATTATGGGCAGCCATTAAAAGATCGTACCACGTGCCGGGATTGAGATCGCTAAGTGTAACTGTTGCTTGAGCTGGAGCAATGTTGGAAGACTGTAAGATCCATTCTTTTTGTAATTTTGGCTTGTACCGAATCTCGAAATATAAGATAGGACATCCTCCATCATTCCAAGACGAAAGGCGGACAACAACAAATGTCGAATTAATAGTAAGAAGAGCTGTTTTGTCTGGAGCTTGAGGAGCTGTTTGGAATATTTTAAGAATACATTCAGAAAAGTCTAATACATTAATTTGACAATTGTTGCAAATATGTAACACAATAATCTTTAACTTACGCAATTAATAAAATATAAAAACATAATATCTAAAAAAAATGGGGAATGGTGTTATCACAGCTGGGGATTTTTAAAATAAGTATGATTAATACACTAATTGTCTTTAAATGCATTTAATGTAAGTATTAATTGCATTTAAAGACAATTAACAAAGATTTATTTTTAGGTAACTAGTATTATAAGAATAAAGGAAAGAGATACAAAAACGAAACAGAAAACTTGTAATTCAAATTTAACATCTTAAACAATTGAGTGACTCCCATGTTGTACTGACCTTGCAGAAGTTTAAAATACGGCCAGTTTATTTATTTAAAATTCCTGCAATCAAACTGTTTGAATTAAAAAGTTAAAACACTGATTGCACATAACCTGTACTAGAAACTACAAAAATAAACAAAACAAATTTCAAAATTACTCTCTTCTTCATAAACAGTTCTAATACTTATATTTAAGATTAAAAACTTTGCAGGAAATGTTAGCACATTTTCAAGAGCTACATCGGAAACAAGATTCAATAAGGTATGCATTTGGCAATAACTGAAGAATTCAATTTCTGATATTGAAGCGAAGTTTAACTTCGCTATTACGATAAGAAAGTAAAGAAGTATTAAACTTATTACAATAAATTTAATGTAATAAATTTAATACTTTTTATTACAACTTGAAAGTATTGAATTACATTACAATAAAGTCTTTTGAAATGAATATATTTATTAATCTTAAAATTTAAAAGTGGTCGTAGTAAACTGGTGATCCTGGTCACGATCTCGTAGCTGGCGTACTTTCCATTGAGTCGTGAATTCAAGCTCTGATACCACTAAAGACCCATGTAGTGAGATTTATGGACATTAAATATGACGTGGCTCCAAGTACTCGAGTGGCGTGTAGTAGAAGTTTAGAGAGGGGGAGATTCCAGCTCAAGTGTCGTACTCGTCACTTGACTGAAGTTAAAAAGTTTTTATAAACAATCAATAAAAACCAATATTTAAAAAAAAACTTCTTCTTACTTCTGAGTTATTCATATTAATGAATCCGTTGATTATATAGAAGAGAAAAAAGCGATGAATTTAATAAAATAATAATTTAAACCTGAGTGATGCATAACTTTGAAAAAGATTTGAATTTATAAAACGCTTTTTAAATCAAAAGGAAACTTTCATTATATTAATACGAATGATATTCACTAAGAGTAATAGCTTTATTAAAAATCAAAGAAAAACATATTTTTGAAAAATTTATAAATTTATATAAGTACATCAGATTCTCTTTTTTTTTTTGAATTTCATCTCTTTCTTTCATATTATCATCCGAAGGATGAGCTTTTTTTATATTCGCTTTAGTTAAGTTTGCCGCTTTTTTGGTCCATTTTTTGGCGGCATTCTAGATTCCACATCGGCGACTAAAAACCATATTAAACCCAAAAACAATTTCAAAGAGATGAAAAAATTACAATCTGAAGGTACCAGATTGGGGCTGTGAGAGGGTGACTGATGATGTCCCAATAAAATCAGCGTAAGAGTAGCAGGAGTTGGCTGTAAAAGGCTAAGCACTGCCATGCAACAAACGCGCTTTTATCTCCACATTCCATTATTTTTATTCTGTGTTGCTCTGCGTATTTTTTAAGGAATTCTTAATACCACACAGCATTCATTAATTCCCCCTGGCAGAAATTCAATGAGGAGTATTTTCTTACGAATCAAAAATGATGTAGATCATGGATTTTTGGATAAAACAACGGCTTTGAATTTTTCTGCCAATTTTATACTCAGAACAACACTTGTACACATTAGTACAATTAATGACCCTATAACTGTAAAACAGATTTTATTTCGGTAAAAAAAATCTAGAAAGGCGCATTTCCTTCGTGAGAAGAAACTAAATTATGTTCCTCAACAACAGTTCGTAGGATTCGGAATCAAGACACTAATTTCAACACAGCACTACAACAAGAATTTTCAACCGACTGAGACAAACGAGTGTGCATTTTACTCCAAAGTTTTTGATCTTGAACAAACGGTAGCCAACTGTTTTTTTTTTTATTATTATTATTATTCTCTTTAAGCGTGAGAGGCTCAGTACTCTTTTTTTCTGTATTTTTACACCCCTCATATCAAAAGACTGTTCAGTTGTCACGACAGCTAGAACTATTTATCTAACAAGAGTGAGCTGTAAGTAAGAAGGGAGAAAACATAAGCCAAATAACGTCTATTTTGTAGTCTAAAAGGAAACCCTTCTTTAAAAAAAACGGGACTGTAAACAAATAAGAATATTTGCTCTCCCAATCCTGAGTTATTCTGTTTTGTGTTTTCGAGAAATTGCTCGATTAGCAAAAGAGATTATCTCAGAATTTAAACCGTAAAAGAACACGGAACAATGTATCTTAAAAAATAAAAATTAATGATAATTTACAATGCACAAAAATAACCATAATATTAAGCAATATATTTTTAAAAATATGTTAATTTATTTTTAATTTATTGACCAAGCAATAAAATTTAGTTTTTAATAAAGTGTAAAACAATATAGCTTAACCGCCAAGAGGTTGCATTTTTTTAGCTTCATTTTACCACATAATATATGATCCTCTCCATTATCAGATATATCTATATTAATAAAAGAAAGAGTTTGTCTGATTGAATATTTATGTGTACATAGCGCACAAAGAGAGAGGGCCAGACGCATGAAATTTGGGACACTGAAAGTATAGGTGACGATGGTGTGCATTTTGAAATATTTTTTTTTTTAATTTGCTTCAGAAATTTTAAAATTTAATCTTTAATGACCGTTAGGAAATGCAGAGTTTACTCTGAAATGAGCTCTGACGCATATTGGGTCGCCTGACATCACGGTCTATCTTTGCTTCTGGTATTCTTCTTTCTTCTTGACGGAGATTTTAGGAAATCGTTAAATTTTCGAATTTTTACAGCAAATTGCAAATGAAAATTTCAACGAATTATCGTAAAAAAGTATTCTTTAAAAAATTTAGTTATAGTTTTAGCAACATGATTTATGTGTTCTACTTATCTATCGTAAACTTAGAGCTAATAAATTTATTGCATTCACTAAGCTTTCACATATTAGAACTGATATATTAAGACTTTAAATAAGACTAAATGTGCGCATTAAATAGAAACGTGATTCATCTTTTCACTAGTTTTCTGATAACCTTCCACTTGGAAATGAATCGTTCACCTTAATTCTGATGGCTCTATACTATGGAAAATATAGGGAAAATTGTTATAATACTGAGGAAGAATTTTTATAGCCACAATTCAAGAATTGCCAAAATTGTTTCAAGATCAGCTATGGCTCTGCCAATGAACAAACTTTTCACTTTATAACAAGACAGTAAACATCAAAATTAAGTGACTCTTATAATAAGTTCAGCGAAATTTTCAAATATCCTAGACCATTGATACTTTTTGTGACCTAAAGTAAACAGTAAATTATTCGACCGAGTTTTGAAATTCTGAAACAACTCAATATGCTTTATTATTAAATTATTCTGAATTGGTGATCCATTAATCCTTCATATAAATCTACATCTAACTTAATTGAGTAATGGAACAATATTATTCTTTGAAAAACGTAATACCAGTGTTATAGAAATTTCTAAATCACTAGAAAAATATTACTTCCATATGAAATCCAATTTTTAACAATTTCAATTTCCGATATGTCTCAGATTTGTTATGATCATCAACAAATCTAGAGCACAATATCTTCAAATTATTGTACTGAATCTAGAATTTTTTTCTTTTCACAGGAACAACTTTATTTTCTCATTTTCTTCAATCGAAAGGGCTTTAAATTTATACATCTTTGCTCCTACTGTAAAGAAATTCATGCGTCGGACACCAGGAAACTTTATCAATTATCTTAATCAATTTTAATTCAAAGCTCTCAACCGTTGATTAATAGAAATTCAGATACATTTATTTCTAACAAACGTTGATGTTTTGGTCTTAGGGATCCATTTTCGCTGGGAAATGCAGGCTTCGTCACTATGTGGTCAAAATGTATGTATTTGGCTAGCTATCGTATCTATTAATTTTCTCCCCAGAAGTCTAATTTAAAGTTTCTTTAAAAAATATTTAAGCGTTTATTGAAAAGAATTCCCTTATTAAAAATATTATATACTTTCCAGCAATATTGTTGAATTTTTAAATTAACCCGTGCAAACAACGGGTACTTCAGCTAACATAACATATGACCTGTTAAGTAAACTCATTATGATGTAGGGATACACTTTCTATCAGGGTCTTCAATAAACTTCTCTCTCTCCAAGAGAGAGAGATTCACATAACGTATACATGTCACTATAATTTTAATTCTAAATGATGTAACTAAATTTTTATTCATTATTGTAGAATGTCACACTTTAAAAAAATTTTATTAGTAGTATTTCCTTTTTCCTTCCATATTTGACCTTTTTTTATATTCAATATAAATCAATACACATTCATTCGAACTTTATGTTACTAACTTTAAAATTCAGTCAATTTATGTAAAGTAATCCTTACATTTTCTTATCTATCTCCATATTGAACCTGACTCCCCATTAAGCATATGATACTAGGTGCCCCACAATTATTGAGCTGCGATAGTTAATCTTGGACGTTTCCTGTTATCATTTTTTAATTCACAAATGAAGAGCCCACAGAGAGTAATTGAACAAATAAACCCCAGAAATATCATCGATTCATGCAGGAGGAAAGAGCACTCATTTCTCTTTCTGGTGACCCTTCCCCCTTCCTGGAAAATCGAATAAATTAGGTTTTTCTTTAAAATTGGTACACACTTTTCACAAACAATTACACAGCTTCAACACACACAGAGAGATAGATACGCAACAAAAACACGCAAAAATGCTTTCTTTTGAAGCTTAATTTTAAAAACCATCACTAAGAAGAAAATTCAATGACTATTTGTTGGGGCACTACTCCATCATACCTCTACTCTAAAAGTTTGTGAGTTCTTAGATGTTGAATCCGTAACTACAAATGACTTAGTCTTGATATTTTAGTTAATTTATTTTACTCTCATTATTGATCGAAACTTCCTTTCTCAAGTCTATATAGATCATTCAGCTTCTTTGCATTTATTAAAAATGCTATTAATCTCATAGTTCCTGTTTTTTCAATAATATTTAATCTGTGGGAGACGGAAACTCCGTATCACATTTTTGTGGATTCATAATGTTAATAAATATTATATGCAAACAGTAGAAAAAATCTGGTAATAATTGATAAAAATGTTTGTTTAGTGGTTTTACTTCAACTGTAACATTAATTATTAACGTATTTTACTTTTTAAAACAATTACACAATTTTAAATTTTTCGAGAGTAGTATATTACTATCCATGATTATTAGAGCGAATGCCGGAAGAAATATATATATATGTCAGGTTAAACAAAGAGTATAAATGCACTAAATTGAAAATAAGCATTATAAATTTATGCGCAGATCTGAAAAAAGGACAATTGAATAATTTGACAATTAATATAAAATAAACTTTTTATTCACAAATATGTACGAAAAGGAGTTTTAACTGGAAATGAAGTAATACATGCACACAATAACATACATTTACTACAATAGCTATAGCGGTGCTTTCAAGTGAATAGTATATTTACACGATATTATAATATTTAATAATATATTCTGTGAATTCCGGTTTGGTTTTTGCCCAGATTCAATTTGATGTATTGTTATGAATCAAATTTAATTGTTATTAAAAACGTCGAATAATTGAATAAGCCATAGTTCAGTTACGCATGTTAATAACTACTTCATTTTGAACAATGAATCCATTTAACAGAAAACCTCTTCAATATCGAGAGTAATCTAAATCAATTTTTTTTTCTTTATTTTATTCATATTCTAATTTTGCTTGAATGATATCAATTTGAAAACTAAGCAAATAATGCAAT
>BMAW01013110.1:527317-540029 GCA_019974015.1 Nephila pilipes
TAAAAAGTCACTAAGCCTCGACTGTTATTGATAGTATGTTACTTTACATAAAGTCTATAGGAATAATGTTTACATATATATATATATATATATATTAAATTAAACTCATTAAATAGTAAGTCTGATTAGTATGCCTTAGCGTAAGATTGGGGAACCCACGAAGTTCTTGGCAAACAATTTAAATCTTTATAATCTTTTGAATAAATTTCAGTTTTGTACAAAAAAAAAAAAACTTCAAAAATGTTTTTTTAATTAATTTTCCTTCTTCGGTTAAAAAAGATAATCGGAAACCAGCAAAAAACTTAACAAAATCATAGATCTTTTGAAAAATTCTAATTTTTTTTTTTTTTTATGTTGGGTACATCTGGGTTCACATTGGAGAACAGCTTATGTCCTCCCTTTTGCACTGAGTGAATTCTACAAAAATTACCAACTAAATGATATCTTTCTTTAAGAAATTTACCAAAATGCAAAGATAATAACATCCAATTTTTGAAAAATATTGCAAAATTCTAAATACATATCATTAATCTAAACTTATTAATTTCGGATATTACTCATAACATTTCCATGCTATGAGGGTAAAACCAATTATTTAAACTTTTTCACTATATCTTTAATATGAATAAAAAATTTACAACATTTTAATTTTGAGAAATGACAATTATATTTCATTTCATTTAAACGCATGTCTTTTTTCAAAACATACATTTTAAATTAGGTCTTAATATCTCGAATTTCATTCATTTCTGAAATTCTTATCTATAATGAAATTCTTATCTTTATTAATGACATATTCTTATGCATAAATGTCTCATGTAGCATAGTTGTAGTATAATTTAAGAATCAATTGATTTTTTAGAAACGAATATGACTAGAAATAAATATTCATATGTTTATAGTTTTAAACACTTCCCCCTCCCCCACGATGGTTTTTTGGATGTTTAAAATTTGGTATGGGTATCATATTAATATACATACTTCTATTACTACAGAAAAAAAAATTACCTGGACACAGACACTTTTGATTAGGGAAACTTGTAAGCCATTTTCAAGTAAATATTCAAAGCGTATCACTTCTTCCAGGAGATTTTAATCATATTTCAAATGTGGCTTATTCTATTCTAATTGACTTAGCAGTAATTATACTCCTTTTTATAAGAGTTAATCTGATCTTGAATTTTTCAAACTCCTGTTTTCAATGCTAAAAGAAGAAGGGGAGAATTTGAAGTAGGTATTGAGAGATAGTAGTATGGGCTTTTTTTTCCTAACTGCTCACGAACTTTTAAAATTGCCTCTCGAACTAGAACGATCAGAAACAGAGTTTTAAATAATCAGTTTTATTTTATATGCCAAAGATATGCAAATGTGGCTCTTTGTCAAGTACAGTTCCATTTGAAAATTTAACTTTTTTTTTTTTTTAATTTCAGAACCTTTTATTGAATATTGTTAAATTGACTAAGCAACTACTCGCACATATGCATTCAAGAACATTGAAAGTATCGCACAAAGAAGGAAGCGAGCTACAACCTAGAAACTTTTTAATGTAGTTGACTGATGCCCAGTGTGAAAGTGGTCCAAGTTTGGTGCTGATGCACTTAACCACACACCCTACACTGTCCCTGCACTCAGGAAGTAGGTCTTATATAAACCAGCTCATAATGGAAGATTCATAAACGTAATTATGATATTCCAAAGGGGGACTTTAGTAAACGAAGAACAACACCAAATATACGAGTGAAAAGACCTTTAGCACAGTTAAGCAAGTTTGAGAGGGGTCAATCATCGGCATGACAACCACAGACTGGTTAATGGACCAAATTGCTCGCTAAGTCGATCGTTTGGAGTGTGCCGTCTTTTTATACTTTGGGAGCAGTGGATACGAAATGGTATCTACGCGGACAACTGTGTCTGGAGTGACCAAAAAGAAAAGAAAAAACTAGAGGATCGAAGAACTGTGAGACAAGCGCTCGTAAATTCCATAGTGACTTGTACTACAATACAAACAAATGTAGGGCTGCCAATTATTCCACAAATGATTTCCAGATGCCTTGAGGAAGCGAATCTGAAATCCAAGCGTCCTTTTCGAGTATTACCTTTAGCATCGGCGTCTCCGTATCACAGTGGTTCTTAGCCACAGCGACTTTAGATGCCACAGATTAGCAAAACGGGGTGTTTAATGATGAATTCCATTTCGTTATGCTGGCAGATGATATCAATGTTCGAATGTGGAGCGAATAATTTCACCCTCGCGACACACCGCCAAAGTAGCAAGCGCAATGTCTTGGGACAATAACCTATGACAGCAATATCCAATCTAACTGTAGTAGAGGAAAATTAAGGGGTCTTATGTTGATGACGCTCTTTAATTCCATGTGGAACATTTTTTTTTTTTTTAGATTATCTTCCACGGGTAATTTTTCATCAAGATAATGCTCGTCCGCATACAGTTCGAGTGGCTGAGAACTTTTGCCGACAAGTTCAGACTCTTCCATGGACCCCCATAGAGCATTTGTCAGTCCGGACTTGCCCCCCCCCATAGAGCACTTAAGGGTCCAACTGAACCGCTAGATGCCGCCGAGTCACTCTGTACATGATTTAGATGTGCCTATTCAAAATTTGGGATCCCATCTACCTCAGGACAGTATTCTACTTCTAATTAGCTCAATACCGTACAGTGTTGCGTCATGTATTGTAGCGGGAAGTTGTCCGATGCGCAATTGCAGATGAATTGAATTTGTATTTGTATATATATTAAATTAATAGTGATAGCTGCAAACGGTTTTAAGACATTTTAAACCTAATTTGAATTATTCCACCAATGATCTTCGCTAAAATTCATACTTTTCATTAATTTATTGTTATTATTAAAATTTTGAAATAATTACTCCTTATTTCTTTTCATTAATTATATTTTTTAACATATGCATGTTTTACTTATAATTTCAGACTTGTGTGGAACATGTTAACATATTAATTGTTTAAAACGTACTATTAAAACGGATATCATCATGCAGAAAATCTATATTTATATTGGTGTATCGGGATTTTTATTCAAAATTGTCCAAAAACTATAAATTACCTTCAGATTGATGGATTCGATCTATCTTTAAATACTATTCAAAGCTGAATATCTGTTTAAATTAGCCTAATTTTCTTAGTTCGGACATGAACACTATAAGCAATGGAAAACTTACCTTTCTACATTAAACATATTGTTCAATTGCATCTTAACTGTTTTGAACTTGGCACGAGATATTAATTTTATAAATTTTCATACGAGTTCTTTATTTGTAATTTGCAGTTTTCAACCTTTACATAAGACTTAATATTCCGATTTTACTACAAGATAAATATCTGAATTACATAAATTAATTTTCTTAATTGAAATAGAGCATTTCACGTTCACTGAAAATATGCATATAAAAAAAAACTGGAAATATAGTTAAAATCTAAAAAGAAAAAAAATATGGAACATAATAAATTTTATCTCGTGATACATTTAAAATAAGTCACTATGGAAAAATGTCTAGGTTTCTCAGTAATGTAGTCGGAAGTGAGAGGTTTTCCACTTACCTCTGTACTTTAAAATGAAGAAAACAGACTGGTATGCATTTGCTTTCTTTAAAAGTAAGTGGTAAGTTTTGAAAATCTCAAATGTCATGATTTATATTTATATTACGTTATTTTTCTTAATTTATTTTATCCGACATCATGTATTTTCTAAGATACAGCAAAAATAAAATGTATTGATTGAATATTTATCATCGGTGCTCTTCGAAGATATACAAGAACTATTGGAGACGAATTTGAAAATTGTGTGCTCCGCTTAAGTGACGAGGAAGACACCTGAGCTGAAACCCCTACTTCTAACTTCAGAAGCATTCCAAAGTGAAGACTTTGAGCATCTACAGATTTAACGAGTCTCATCAAGTATTTTATGGATTTAGTTTACTTTACTTTTCATTAACACCGCACTGGAAGCAACACGAGGCCTATTGGACCTCGTAATTTTGAACCAGGTCAAGTGACGAGGAAGACAATTGAGCTGGCACCCCCCTCTCCTAACATCCATACCACGTCACCGGGTGGACTTTGAGTCCCGACAGATTTAACGTGCATCGGTCCCGGCTATACGGCGGGTCTTTGGCAGCCAAGGATCGAACCCGTTACTGAGCGAAAACCGCCGGTCACGAATCCGAAACCATGACCACTAGGCTACCGCGACCCAGGTCTTTTATGGAATCAGGATTTGAGCTCAAGACTTATTGAAAACAATGCCGACCATAAGTGCGTGACTACCACTAATAGGTTACCAAAACCTCAAACATTATATGTGCATTATTTTGATTACTGGCAGTGAGCTTAATTTAAACATTAAGCGAATAATTCTACCGTCAATACTTACACAAGCTTATTGAATTTATAAATTACTTGTACTTGAAAACTAACACCTCTTTAATTAATAGAATACTGTTTTATTCTATTATTTTGCATCATGAAATGTGGAAATCACAATAAAATATTAAATATTAAGATTTGTTACATAAAATTGAAACAAAATGAAGAAGATACATTGAATTTTATTAATTCCCTTTCCTTATTACTTGTACTTATCTTTAACCAGATCATATAATTCATTTGTAAAAATAATTCCTATATATCAAATGAGATCTTTATTAAAATTTTGAGAAAAAAAGAAGCAGTTTGAAATGACTATCTAAAAATACTTTATTCATGATAGTTAGTAATATTTTGAAGAATTTCAAAACATTGTTCAAGTGATATAAATTAATAGTTCGCATAAATTTCACGATATCGTTGTTTTAAATAAAAAAAAAAAAAAAAATAGCGAAAAAGAATTTGTGTTCTAGATAATTTGGCTAACAAACGTTATCCGAATGGGGATTGTTCAAGCGTTTCTTGTTGAATGATAGGCAAGAACAAAAAGTTGCTGTTCTAACCAATACGGTAATTGCAGCGCGCTGCTATCGTTGATAAGTTATTTGTTGTTAACACTAGGCGTGTCTCGCACAGTTGCTGTGGTGCCATTGGTTATTCGTTTCTCTTTGAGATATGTCTTCGTTAAATCAGCGCTGCAGAGTTAAGTTTGGATGTTTTGTCATCGAGTGTTTGAGGTTAAAGTTACTGACGAGGCGGTTTAAATTTCAGAGTGGTGCGTTTTGAAAATATATTTGGGAGATCACAAACACGTGCCAAATAGTAATTTGAAAGAGGTATCATGATCTTTGGGAACCATTGCTATAAAAATAACAGTTATACAACAGCAATTTTTTTAAAATTGCTTTTTCTTTATTTTATTTTATTTTTATTATTTTGTTTCAAACACATTTAATCATTCATGACTAGACTTGATTAGATGTATTCTTGGCTGGAATACTCCAATAATTCTCTTATACTAAATGTACTGATTGCGTTAAAAACTTTCGCTTTTCTGATAATTATCTTATATACAGAAAAAAATTAAAATAATTTATAGTTGATTTTTGACGAATTTGAAAAGTTTTTCCCCGATAAATTTTTTACTTTCCCATTTCACTAGATATATTCATTACATGTTCGACATGTTTAATCCTATTCTATGTATGAATAAACTGTTAATTGGTATATATGTATCACAGATTAGAATAAATGCTATGTGATTCAGATTTACATCCTACTGCATCGCTTAGATGAATCGTTTTGTAAAGAAATTGTTTTCATCTCAACTCGGAAAGTTATTCACATTCTGAAAAATGTAAAACATTTATATTTGTATTTATTATACTATTTCATAGTAAGATTTGTTCAGATCTGTATCTGTATATTTAAATCTTATTTTATCAGTAATTTTTAAAAAAAGAATGCTAGATATTAATTTGGATATTTTTTTCTTTTTTGTATTTATAACGAGTTTTTGGAGAATACTTCACAAATTAAAATAGTCAAAGAAGCATTATTAGTTAATATAATTAATACATTTATTGATGTAAAATAACGTGTTGATGTTGCAAATAATCAATGTCAATAATTTTATCAGATGAGTATAAAGTACGAAATGAATATGTATTAAAATAGAAATGTCTTTTCAAAGTCTCAGGAAGGAAAAAAAGAAAACGAGAATAAGGGTCATTTTATGAACTTCAGTTTAAAGTTATTTTAATTCATCAAATGTGTTATTCGAATTTTTTTATAACAGCTATATTGTTTCCAATAAATAAGAATCAAATAGAAATTTATGTCTTGGAGAAGTTCGAATTTCTATTTGTGACATAAACTTTCGAAATCATTCTCTGACTCCCAAAGGAAAACAGTATCGAAAGAAAAATAAAATTAGAAGTCTAAAGTCAAACTCACAGTTTCTTGTTAGGTTTGTGAGATTTTATTTCCAAGGATTTTTCTTTCTTTTTCTATCAGAATTGTGCCTTCTGCTAGCCGAGAAGTTTCATGTTACAAAAAAGTGCTATTTGTTAGCAAAACAATGGCAAAGAGTAATTACTTATTTTTCATTTTGTATTATGTTTCAAATACTATTTCAAAAAAGTCTAGCTCTATTTCTTCGGAAGAAATAGTGGACTATTGAAATTCGCAAGAAAATATTCTTCCACAGAGCATCGTATTTCTTGAGGAAGAGCCCTATTTGAAAGAAAATGAAGAAACATTTCTTTTGGATTCTCTTATTTCAATTTTTCGATGTGTTTTTCTTTATCTAAAAAGTGTTGCGTGTCCTTACGCAATTTTATTCGGTTTATCCGGAAACTCAATGTATTTTTATAACAAGCTTTTGACAAAAATTGAAGACCCTTTTTACATTGCCACAAAATGAAAGGGGAAAAAAACGTTTAAAATTCTTAGCTTAGCTTTGGCATTTTTAAAATTTTTTGAATCATTTTAATACATATATATATATATATATATATATATATATATATATATATATATATATTCAATAGAACTTATCCATGCTCCTTATACTTTTTAGTTCAATCCTCAACTCTTTTGGTTATTCGAAATTGTTATTGCGTTCAAGTAGATCCTAACTTGATTTTTCATTTTGGTAAATAAAACCGTTATAATTTCATACAATCAACTTCATTATATAAAGGATAAGTATTTGAAATTAATATATTAATTAAATGATACTGAATAAGTACAAATGATTACAAAAGATGATTATTTTCGGAATTCACGTAAGTGTATTTTCAATTCACTAGAAAATTTCCAACTTATAATTTTACAGTCATTGTATTTTATTTGTGCAAGTGTTTAAAATTTTTCATGTTTGTATTTATACATCAATTTCAGTTCAAAACGAATTAACTTCCTAACTGATTAGAAAATGTTATACTTTGCTTTCATAAAAATAGTGAATTGTTACTTCGCAAAAAAAAAAAAAAAGTCATTCTCATCAAAATAACAAAAAAAATTTGAAAGATTCGCAGGAAAAATTCCCTTTTAACCTGTCGTCATTGTTTTTTAGAATTTTATTCTACATTCTGTAAATTAGAGGGGAAAAAAATCAAAAAAATCGTATTTCACTGCAGTTTTTTTAAATAAAGATTAATGTTATTGTTTAATCGCATCATTCCCCCCCCCTAGAATGATTAAAATTTCATCCATGTTTTACATAACGTTTTTATGATAAAGATGTTTATTGGAATAGAATTTGATCCTTCTTCAAATAAAAGCAAATGTTTCTCCTCTTGTGTTGTTTATCATTGAAGAGCAAACAATGATTCTGATATCTCTCCATTTCTTTTCGTACAGTACAATAACAACTTGAAAAAGTAAAGTGAATAATATTTTACTCTAACCTATTAGATTATAAAACTTAAGATGAGGTGGATAAAAAAAAGAATTTAAATAAAAATTCCAGGAAAATATAGAACAGTTCTAGAATAAAATATCAGCAAAGTTGTTTACATTTCAGAGTAAAATGGTTTCTCTAAGTGCAATTTTAGGTTTTATTTTTATTTCCATTTTTTAAATAAGCGTTTTGGTTTAGTCGAATGTTGATCCACTTTTAAAATATATGGCTTAAAGTAGGTGCGCTTTGCAGATTGTATTGTCAAATGAAGAGAAAAAAATAACAAAATACTTTTATTTGTAAAACTTTCATCTCATCTCGAAACCTCAATAAAATTCAGGATATTTTACATCACAGAAACTTAGCAAACAGTAAATATTTTCCTAGTGTTTCGTAAATATTTAAACTAGAGATCCAAACAGAGGATTCTTCGTCGTATTATTTCCTTTTCGTGTACTTCCATAAGTGCATTTTTAAGTAATAGAATTATATTTGACAATTAAAATGTTGGAGTTCGATCGGGTATTATTAAATTTCACTTATATGTGAATAAAGAGCTAAATTATTAATATTAGCATTTACTCTCTAAATAGGGAGGAAAATATTAGGAGTATTCGAAGATATATTTTAATGAATAACATACATTAAAACATGCGAAACACATATATTTAAAGCACACATTACGAGTATATCCTGATATTATTTGTGGTTTTTGAAAAAAGAACTTAACGCACAAAAATTACAATGGTGTTCATTAGTTTAAGAACATTATTCGTTAAGCTTTTGTTTTACGTTATCAAACATTACCGTCCTTTCACTTACATAACTACTTGAAATAGTAAATATCATTTCAACAATAATTCATTTTCCCTTAGACAGAGTCCTAAGTTGTTGTGTTGCTTATGGGTGAAAAATCGTCATATTTTCCCTGATTATTCAAACATGATCTAATAGTAATTAGGAATATTTAAGAAGAAATAAAATATTTTTTCTTATTATATATACAGCAATATCTTTTGTAAAGGACACCTCCGAATTAGAGACACCTCTAATTAAGAGACAAAATATCTGGTCCAAGGGTGTCCCTCAAAGGGAGGTACTATTGTATAATTTATTGGATTTCGTGTTTCGAATGAGATTGTCCATTTAACACTTACGGTGTAATATTAGCATTAGAATAATCGATACTATTCTGGTTATTTTCATAAAAAATTGTTAGAACTAAACAATAAAAAGAACCAAAACTTTGCAGAAAAAAATTCAAGCTTAGTAAAAAAAAACTGATTATCATCTGTATTTGGTTGTGTATTTCTTGAACAGTGAAAAAAAAAAAATGTATTATCGCTGAGCAAAATAAATAGTTAAATAAGAAACAGTAATGTTACAACAAAAAAGGATTTTTAATAAAAAATTCATATTGTCATTTATGTATTTAGGGTTACAACATATATATAGTTTGAAAGAATTCGATTGAGAATTAAGTTGAGTTTGGCTAAGTCGTCTGATTAGTTAATATATAAGGTTTATACACAACGAAAAAATGGCTTATAAAGAAGAAATTATTTCAAAATCAACTTTGCTGATCTCTCTCACTCTGTTTTTAAAATTGATTAAAGCATTCTCTAGCTGTTATTTGAAATATTTTTATGCTTCTGTGTTTAGTTATTACATAGTTTTAAATAAAGAGACCTGACTTTTTTAAAAAAGAGATCACATGTTTAAATATCTCATATGTTTATCTGTTATCATTTTTATTTCGCTTTCATGCTATAATCAGTAACATTCTTTACTTTTCATACTTAGTAAATTAAAGTCACAGCTTAGTTTCAATTCACAAAAGATAACTAATAACTGAGGGAAATTTACTCTTTTATCATTTGAGTTACAATTGGCAATGGTTCTTAGTAAGACACACAAAATGCATCAATATAATATACGAATTACTCAAAACTAACTAATGTATACGTTATTTTCAATAACTGTTACATGTAATATAAAAAAAAATTAAAGGTTAGGTCAACAAAGAAAATTTTATTTTAGATATTTTTTATTAAAAAGTTACAATTATTATAAATATGAATATACATATGACAGAATCACAATATTAAGTGGGAAAAGAAATTTTTTTTTCCAGCGATCTACATGCTTCGTCACTTATGGTATCTATTCCTAGGTTTATATCCTGATAAATATCTTATATAAGATAATTTTTTTTTCTCCCATATAAATTCATTATTTGAAAATCAAGTAAAAAAATTTTATGCTTCGACTAGATTCGATCCGAAGGCAAGGAGATTCTACACTCTAGAACTAAGGCACACACTAGCCCTCAAGGACACTCTACCAACTTTGCCATTGCAAAACAAATGACAAAGTAGAAGCATTGGCTTGTTTTTTAATTCCTCCGGTAAATTAAATGGTTGGAATGCAGTTTAGCCCAAACACCCTTGGAGACAGGAATTATTGGCGGTATTTTGCCAAATGTGGCTACCCTGGTTAGCTTCGTGGACTTAACGTTCTGCCAAAAAAAAATCTCCATGTCTGGCAATTCTTGAAATTACGGCAAGTAGTTGGACTAAACTGTATTTTCACCCATTAAATTTAATTAAAGAATTAATATTTGAAAAAAACTGTATTAAAATCAAGTGTCATCCACTACAAGTTTTAAAAAATGTATTTGAACTTGAGTGGATGAATAAAAAGTATTTTATTATTTTATTAACGATTGAAAATTTGAACAATATATATATATATATATATATATTTTTAAAATTTAAATTTAAATAATTAAAAATTCCCTAATTTTTTTTTTTTTTTTTTTAACTCCTAATTTCCATAAAAACTCAATTAAATTTAGAACAATTACAAATGGATATAATACTTACATAACTAAATCTGGTAAAATCTTACAGAATGTTTTAAATAATATTTTAGAAAATCTTGAGCAAACTGCTATTATTAAAAATAGTATAGAATTACTTAATTCCATAGGCAATACACGAGTAAAAGCAATCTATAGTTAGGATTTTCAGGATATTTTTAATTCAATTGATATAAAGGATATGATTAAAGTTATGTTGATCCTTTATAATCAATATGGCATAAAAAATACTATAAAAATAAACAAATTTAAAAACCTTTTACAATTAGTATTGCAGGAGAATTATATACTTTTCAATAAGCAAATATACAAACAGATAAAAAGCCTAGATTAAGGAGGACCAGCTAGCAACATTTTTGCTAATCTTTATTTACACTTTTATGAATAAAACCACCTTAACAACTCTCTTTAGATTTTATATAGATATATAAACGACCTAATAATTTTTAGAAAATGTAAAGATTTTAAGCCGAACATTGAATTTTATCCTAATTATTTGGTTTTATTGCAGTCAAATTCAGATACGGGTGGAGCTGAATATTTGGATACAAAGTTACAGATAAAGGATCATATCATTTGTAGTAATTTATTTGATGCATTCGGAAGAGATGCATTCGGGTTTAAGATAATTAAAATGCCTTATTGGGAGAGCAATATTCATTTATCCATATACAGAAACATTACATTAAATTTTTTGCATCGTAATAAACTGTTAGTTACATATGATAAAGATATATTCAATAATATTAAGAAATTTATAACATAATGTAAAGAATGTGATTATCCATTAGATTTTTTAAAGAAATATATTCCCAGTGATTTGCATGATGGTTTGTTTTGATGTTGTTGTTTTTTTTTTTTTGGAATTTCCCATGGGGACTTCAGAGGTTAATGAAGTGACATTGTGTAAATTGTATCTGATATCTAAAGAAATTTTTATATTATACTGGTTTCTCAATAGTCTTTGTTTCATGATTTGATTTGTATGTATTTTTAATAATTATAACTTAGAATAAGAGCTTACTATAGTTAATATCTTTTAGATTGGTGAATTATTCAAAAAGATGGTCTTGTACATGGGGGCTATTGCCTATCGAGACATTCATGGATTTTTGGACTTTTGCTTCAAAACAAATGCACCACACAACATTAGGACTACAAAGTCAGCTAGTTAGTGATCTAGTTGTGAAGATATTTTTAAACCTTTCTGTATTTTTACACATTTACACACACATATTTCAATCAATTGGATTTTAAATAATTATAACAAACAAAATTCTGATCATTCAATATGATTTCTGGTCATGATTGGTTTATTGGTGGGTTTTTATTAAATATTCTATATTGAAACTTTTTATACTCAAATTAATTAAGTACTATTAACTTCCAAAATTTATCTGGCAACAGTGCATGGTGGTGGACATCATCACTTAAAAAGTTACTTAACCTATTGTAATCAGATTCATGATCACTTGTCAAAGATATGATCTTTTGAATCGTTGCCTTTACAACTTTGAAATTTGAATTGAATTTCGATGAAAAGCACGGATTCGGGTGTGTAGTTTTTAAGGTTTTTAACTAGAAACATTTAATTATAATGTTTTATTGCTTCGAAAAAAATCTTAAATTTTTAATTGAATAATTTTTAATTGGATATTTTTAATTGAATAATTTTAATGGATAATTTTAATCGGATAATTTTAATCGGATAATTTTAAAAGGATATTTTTAAATAGATAAGTTTTAATTGGATAAAAAAAAATTCTTTTTCAAAATAATTAGTAATTGAAATATCTCGCCATTCAATTTTTCTTCTTTGTTTATTGTTTCTTTTCTTTAAATTACAACTTGAATTTTGGAGTAATCCAATTTTACCTAACAAGATGCATTGGGGGAGGGTTGGTACCATAGAACTAGTTTAACCCACAATTCAGTCCCCAGTCTGAATATGCATGTTTTGTTTTGTTGGGTATTCAAATTATACGATTTATTCTTTGGTTCAAATTAATTTCAAATTTTATTCA
>BMAW01013110.1:540129-617092 GCA_019974015.1 Nephila pilipes
TATATATATATATATATATATATATATATATATATATATATATATAGGGAGAGTGTAAACTAATAGTAAGAATTTAATAATTAGAAATAAAAACATACAAAAAATGTATAACAAAATTTAATAAGAAAATAATTCTTTTTCTTAAAAAAAATATTAAACGTTAAAAAAATTCTCATTTTCTGAAAATTTTTAAATGATAAAAAATGTTTTCTATTTCTTATATGTTTATGTTTCCATTCTGAGAAGTAAAATAAAACTAATTCTTGAAAAAATAAATGTTTAATAGCTATTTTTTCTTCAAAATATTCATTTGTTTTCCGCTTGCAATAAAATTCAAATTTAAAATAAAGTTATTATTCTATCGATTTTATTCCATCTAGGACAAAGTCCTCGTGTGGTGTGATTTGGAAATTTTGTGTTCGAAAAACCTCCCAAATGACTTTTTCGTCATCTGACCACTACTTATAATCTAATTCATGTAATTTATCAATTGTATGCTTTTTCAGTCCCAATATAGGATACAAAATACTACACCAAATATTCTAGTTTTGAAGTTGCTGTTTAGAATATGTTATAAAAATTTAAAAGCAAAGTTATTTAACTTCTGTCTTATAAAAATTCTATAATTAGGGATACAATACAAGCAACGGTTTTATTTAAATGTATTTAATATATTTTTATTTAAAATGACTATTGCATTAAAAATGTGAAAATATTATAGTAAAAATTCGTATTGAAAAAAATCTGTGACAGAAATTATTGAAGAGGTTGGTGGGAGAGTATCTGGGTAGCTAGCTAGATTTTTTTTTATTTTTATTTTGGAAAAATATCAAAATCAAGAAAACGTAAATCCAATTATAGAAGTTTATTTACAAAAGAAACTGAAATTCAGTAAAATAATTTCAAAACCATGAATGATAAAAAAAAATCACATTTATTCTTTGAATTCGATTGTTTTTGAAAAAAAAACTAGTAAAATAGAAAAGAATAAAGTTTATTTTCTTTGTTTATAAGAACTCTCTTTATTTCTGAGAGTTTTATTTTTCTTTCATTCCTTTAACAATTTTTAACTTAAATTTCTTCGCATCTTTTTTTCTGCAAAAGTTTCTGTTTTCTTAAAGAAATTATTTAATAACCGACAAAAATTAACAATGCCTTATTTTCATTGAATATTATTAACAGCTTTTATTTTTAAATTTTAATATATCTTCGTATAATGTGAGAAAACAATATTATATCCAATGAAACTAATCACGCATGAAAATTATTTCCTTATTACCATTGTTATAATTCATTTGGAACAATATAATAACTATTACAACTATTCCATTTTATTCAATTTATTTCAATAAGAACAATAGATCTATCAGCTGTAACTTAACTTTTTCTTCAATTTTGATGTTAAATTTAGAATTTCACACTACAGCAAAAATGAAATAGCTATTTTGTTTCTATTTTAAGCAAAATTGTTATTATTCGTTTAATTTCATTTATCCAGAAAATATTTTGACCAATTTTGTGATTTCAGCATCTGAAACATTTATTTATTGAGGAATTTTTCGTAAAAAGAAATGATTTGATATGTATCTATTAAAATTAAAAATAGTCATTATTTTCTTATAATTAAAAATTTGCAACTGTTGAAACACTTATACTTAAAAAAACTAGTCTTGGTAATTACATAAAAGGACTTAATTTTAAAAATCAGCTAACACAGTTAACAATTTTTACTTGGCTGTTTAAATTTGCCAAATCTTTAAATTTTAAAAGAATGTTACACATATATTAATTTTTTTCCCATTATTTCTCCAATGTACCTATATGTGAAAAAAGTTAAAATGATTGTGCAAAATTAAGTTGATGTGTAAGTAAATTTCTGATAAATGTATAAGATTCATAGAGATTCATAGAGATTCCATAGAGATTCATAGAGATTCCATAAAGTCATAGAGATTCCATAGAAATAATATTATCTCATAATTTTGTACATTCATTATAATTATACTTCTCAATTTTTTTTTCGAGAAGCGAACTATACTTTAGCTAGTTACATATAATAAAGGTCAAGCTTTATGGACCAAAATTCATACTCCTACTGAAAGAAATATGTAAATGAAGATCGATATATTTTTATGTATGTAATTAATGCATATTTTTTTTTTAACTAGACTTGAATATCACTAATGTAAAATTCCTCAAAAATGTCCCATAAAATGCTCTAAAATTTAAAAATACCAAAGTAACTGTACTAATGAGCAAATTTATAAATTGATAAAAAAATACTAACAACTAACTGTCTCTCAAATATATAAAAAACCAACCTCCAAAAGGTAAAGTTTCCGAAAGCAAACTATTATTGAGACTGAATTATAATTAAATTTGACTGGTCATTAATCCAGAAATATATTGCTAAGTCCTATAAGTTGCCAAACAGCAATAAAAAAAAAAGGATAATAATACAACAAAAGCTCTATACAAAGTTTTGCATTTTTTTATAATTATCATCAAATTACTCAATTAAATATAAGAATTAAAGTAAACTGTGAAATATCGAGAAAGGGACAATAGTAAATTTATCCATTATAAAATCAATGGAAAAGAAAAAAATTATTAAATTGAATATATTTAAGCAAATGTAATTAAAATGAAAGCAATTAATAAATTATTAAATTAAATATTGAATTAGCTACATGTAATTAAAATTAAAGCAAAAGATAAATTATTAAATTGAATATATTTAAGCTAAATGTAAATAAAACTTAGGCAAACGATACAAAATTGATAAGTGATCTGGCACACTAAAAGTGATCCAACTAAAACAATAGCATCTTGGGTGGCTAATATATATCAAAAAGAAAAAAAAACATACAAAATTCTCTCCAAATTAGAAAAATGATAACAGGTTGAAAAATGACCAATTAGAGAAAATTCTTATTCACATGCATCTTCTTAATGTAGAATTAATTATCTGAATATATGTGCATAAAAAGATGAGACCAGATTTTATGACAAATAAACATATAAACTATGTAAGATAGAACATTCAGTACCTCCTCCTTTAGTTCTTGCTGTTACTTCTTCACTAGGTTCGCCTCTTCCTGCGTTATTGAAGGCAGTCAAGAAAAAGTGGTACTTAGTTCCACACTTTAAATTTTTTACTACGGCACTGTTTCTTTGTGGTGCTACGTGAGATTCTTCAGATATATCTCCAGATTCACTTTTATATAGCAAAACATATCCTATAAAATTAGAAAAAACAGAAAATTACAATATGTGTTATTTTCTATATAAAAAATTGAAAGAAGAAATTCTAAACTAAATTATATCTTCTGTTTGAGGTTTTAGGATTTTTTCTTCTGAAATCTATTTTCTCTTCTGGTTAGATACATTAATTTTCTGATAATTCATGAATATATTCTCTCAAAAGATGTTTATATATATATATATGCGTGCGTGTGAGTAAAAGCTTTCAGTTTGCAAGTTATTTTTTTAAGCATTTATATAAATAATTAATATTATTAATATGAAAATGTTTTTTTGTTATTCTGTATCGTGTGCGCATTTGACCATTTTACTTAAATGCCCCTACAAAATTTGAAACTAACCTTTTTTTTAAAAAGTATTTTTTTTTTTGTATTAATTTACAAAAATGTTTCAGATACCATTTAGATTTATTAAAAATTACATGATTGAGAACAAAATTCATGATTTTGTGTTATTGAGTACTACAAATTTTTTTAATGTATTTTAATTACAGTCATATCATATAAATGAAATGGTATTTAAAATTTGAAGGAAGTACTTTTTTTTGTTTTTACTTTTATCAAATTGCAAGATAACTACATTCATGAGAAAAATTATAAGTTGCTTTTGGCTCATAAAAGAAAGATTATTTTTAAAATAGAGTCCATGTGGACTGTTATCATATAACGTATGAATAATTACAATTCTTAGATACAATTTTAAAAATAAAGTAATCAATAAAATTCATACAAATACTTATGACAGAAACTCAGTAGATGTATATGTGTATGTGATAAACTCGATTTATCCTCTTCGTTCTTTTAAATTTGCTACCTTTATCTTCAATCTCTTCACGCATAATCTACCACTATTTTAACTCTTAAAATCAAACAAATGTGCATATCAATTAACCTTTTGAGTTTCAATTACAGAAATCTCATTTTTAAGTATAAATACTCGCAGAACACTCTTTTCTTGCTTTACTTGTGCTACACACGTACTTTAGCTGTATATTCTATCGTTTAAGTACGTATTCGTCTTGCATATAAGTATGATTTAAATTTCTTATACTCAGTATATCTAAACAAAAAGTGGTCATCCTTTATCATTAATAATAAAATGTTGTTGTTTTTTCTTTTTAAAAAATATTCAATGCTTCATAATAGCATATACAAAGATGTCTATTATTATGAAAAATAACTTAAATGAAACAAATGAAAAGTATCTTTAGTTTTTAATTATTATAATATACAGAATTAAATATCTAGTCATACTTAAGTCATTGCAATGTCATTTTAAGTCCAGTTATTAGGATAAATTTATACTTATGTCTGTATAAACATAATCTTAGTAGAGCAGAATAATATTATTATAAAAAAAGCTTTACTTTATTTTAAGGTAATTTTTTTTTTCTTAAAAGCTAACCTCATTTATCTGAAATACATATTAAATATATAGAGCGTCTCAAATAACAACAAACATCATTAGATATTTATTATAAAACAGCACTTTTGTCATTTAGTATCAACAAAAAGGAAATTTTGATCAAGGAATACGACATACTTTACAGTACTGTAAATTTTTTAAAACGTACAGTAAGAAATAGGACGTACATTCGTACTTTTTTTTTAGAAAAAAGAATACGAGTTTAACTGTTTAATGGAGTTCCTTTAATAGCATTTAAAAATATTTTCAATATGCAGGATAAATCACATATAATCATAACCATATATCCTTCTCATTTATTAATATTAAAAGATAATTTTACGTCTCATTTATTTTAAACATATTTTGAGCATTTTTGAACATGTGAATTCAAACATGCTAGAGCTTTATCGACAGAGCTCCCCAAAATTTATGCAATCATTTTACTGTAAGATGTATTTTCCCTTCGAACACTTCAGTTGCGTGAAACTAATGCTTCAATCAATTTTCCTGTCTGTTAGTCTGTTAACTCGTTTTCGATAGTCTAGTTACTCTGGACAAGAATTAATCAAGTTTAGTTTTCAACACTCTTTCTAGAGAGAAACACTTCTCGATGGTTTAAAATTAATCTTGGAATTTACTAAATACTGTAGCGAAATAAATTGAATATTAAATCATTCATTTCCTGAATAGTTTGAAATAATAGGACTCATAATAAATGCTTTTAGTTTAGACATAAGTTTAATCAGTCTAGCTACAATTAAATAATGCTTTAAATTAAATGGTCAAACTTATTCTCCAATATAAGGTAAAAATGTTATCGATTAACCACAATTAAAGTTTTTTTTAGTTTCTTCCTTAAGTTAAAGTATAGAACCAAAAATAGTCACGAAAAACGACAGATTTATTCAGGTAAAGAAGACTGTTGAAAAAAAGCAAAAGTTTTTAAAATTTGACTTGTTTTGAATGTTAAAATTCTATAAGATTAACTTATTTGTATTTAATGTGAATATAATTTCAAAAAAAGTTTTTAGCAACACTGTTAAAAAATATTTTGATGAAGATATGTCTACAAAATTACTAAGCATCATTATTTCCCGTATATGTAAATAGCAATCACTTGATATTCTTTTATACAAAAATTACGAAAAATTATGTCACTACATAAATTATATATATATATATATATATATATATATATATATATATATATATATAAATATAAATATATATATATACTCTAATTGCTGAATACTGTCAATTATAAAGTCAGTCATGGAATTCACTAGATTTATTTACCATTCTTAGAATTTAGAAATAACAATGAAAAAGAACACCTGAGATAAGAAATAATAAGAAATTAATAATTTGCATTTTTAATTTTACATGGCGAAAGCAATTAAAATTTTTTTTTCTTAAATAATAGTTCCAATTTTTGTGCAGAAAGTTTAAATTGACTTTCCTGTATGTTCAAGAAATAAAGCATGTATAAAATGTCATTACATTATAAGTCATCATTCCCACATAAAAGTATTATATATATATATATATATATATATATATATATATATATATATATATATATAATACTTTCAATTATTGAACTATACGGTATGACGCCGTATAGTTCAGAAAACTGCATGCGCTTTATTTATATTCAGAAACACAAAATTTCAAATCTTATAACATCAATTATTCAAAAAAAAAAAAAAAAAAAAAACTAGCATCGGTTGTTCAAGGAATGCGTATCGGAACTCTTATATGGTTTCAAAGAATGCATCAGAACTCTGCTATAGTTTCAAAGAATACGCTTATCAGAACTCTGCTATAGTAGACACAAAAATGATATATAAACGCCTCAGAAATCGCGATCAAACCAGTTTGTTCGTCCTATACTCAGAATTTACTTCCCATACTCAAAGTTTTTTTTTAATTTTCCCCCCAAACATTTGCGTTTGCATGTGTAATTTGTAAACGTAATTTTTTTCTTCTTTATTTATATAAATAACACCGCTAAAATTTCCTTAACTAAGTTTTAAGAATTTAAACTAAACATATGTCAACGAGTTTCATTTGAAATACAATTCTTATATGCAATGTATTTATTTAAAACGATTCCATCAATGGATTTTTCTTTTAAACCTTATTTTGTTAATACGTACAGTTGCAACATTTTAATTTATAACTAAAATAACAATATCGTTAATATCAGAAACTATTAACATAGAAATAATTTAATCGAAATAAATTATATGGCTATGGAATTTAGAACGTATACTTTAAATTCATTTATTACTTTTTAATAAAATATGCGTGTGGAATAGTTGTAAGTTATATTGGAATAATATTTTTAAATATCAAAAATTTTATTATGGATATTACATATAAATATAAAGTAATATCTTATTCTCTATACATTAGATACATAAAATGTAAAATTTAACTATAAGAGCATTTTTCTGTATTATTAATAAAAAATTTATATTTCAACAATTATTTATCTGTTTGTGCTTATTCATTTAAAATTAATTACAAATGAAATAACTGGTTAATAAAATTCGTAGAAAGTTGAATCGAATGAAGTGAGCAGATTCATTTAATATGTAGATAGAATTTAAATTATTCATGTTTGTTTATTCTACAAGTTCAGCATATTTATATGTATATGTATCATATTTATATGTACAAAAACGCGAAGTACATTTGTAGAAGAACAAATAAATATTTTACAATTGCGACTTCGATAGGCATTTTTCCATTACATACATTTAAAGAAGATTGGAGGAGTTATAAAATTATTTTGTTGTTATGCTCGTTCAATTTTATTAACTAGACATATTAATTTAATTAAAAATGGTTATCCGTTAAAATTGCTTAAATGTTAATATAATGTGAAATATTTTACCAGATTTCGAAAAATTAAATTGAGATTAATAATAATTAATTAATTAATTAATATTACCAATACGCTTTCAATTATTTTGTACAATATATTTACTAAAATTCTTGTAAACTTGAAACATAAAGAATGATAAAAACAGGAAGAAATAATACAAAAAAGTTCTTATCAACAGCGACGTTATAATTTTGTGCAAAATAATAAACAATATGGTTATAACTTTTACAGAAAGATAATTTTTTAAAAACATAAATAAAAGAAATGAAAATAAATATAAAAAAAAGTAATGAAGAAGAGTTGTAAAAAATATTTGCAACTTAATTATAAAACGTGAAAAACATTATTTGCTTCCATGATATCAAATTAATACATTTCATAATTCAATGTCAACAGCTTTGAAACTAAACTCACTCGCTGCTACTTTATTGATTTACGTTTTTAAATAAAGCCAATGGTCATTCTCCAGTTATCGTTAGATATGATAATAGAAGTTATTGAGACTGAATCATCAGTATGTACAAGGACAGTAAGAATGTAATAAAATTCGCATAAATGTATCTGGCAATGTAAAAATTTAGCTATTATCATGTTTGAAAATAAAGAAGAGATGCTACTCAGCAGAATTTGTAACTAATGAAAAAAAATCATAAGAAATATTATTGTTAATCGAAATATAGTTGCTCTAGGTTTATTTCATATATATATATTCAATGTAAGTATTTTATGACTTCACACCTTTTCATTATGACTGGATACTACGACCACAAATAATATAAAAACTATTAAGGAATGTAACTGTTTCTCTTATTCGAAATGAAAAGTCCTTTAAAAATAAAAACTGAATACTTATCTGAATATCACCATTTTAAATAGCTGAATGCTAAAGTTTTGAATGAAAAATTAGAGTAAAATCAGAAAAATTATCGAAAATTTGATAACAAATGGAGAAACATAATATATATTTCGAAGACTCATTGAAGTAATCCATACTCTTTTTAATCAGATACGAGTTTCTTTGAGAAAAATACAAACATAATAAAAAGTTAGAAAGGTATGATTTTCAACATTTTGTTTAGAGAAGTTATTTCAAAGTAGTATTTTTTTTTTTAAAATTATCAAAGAAAAGAATGAAAATGGCAATATTTCAAATCAGTGCAGGTATATATGTAGAATGCATGTCATCAAATAAATAAAGTCTTATGCATTTTATGTGTTATAAACCTGATTATAAATCATGTTATAAGTTTCAAGAAATTTCCCTTTAAACATTATAACACTTTAATACTATTTTCTACTTTTAAAACTGAATATTTGTTGAAGACAATTTGAATAATTCATTACTGAGTAATTTGAATTATAATCCAGAATACAGGAAAAAAAGATTTACTTAGATCCCATTTAAAAGATGATAATACTTGAGAAAACACAAGAGAGATAACATCAAAGATATCGCATTGGAATATTTTCAATATATTATTAAGTGTTAGAAATGGAATAAAAATAATCTCCATATTTTAATCTTAACTTTGAAAAAGAAAACTAAATAGGCGATAAGTAACTAGTGATTTATAAACATTTTTATTAGAAATATGTAAGATAAATTATTTATTTATTTTTTGAATTAAATTAATTAAAGAAAATAACAACTGAAAATTATTATATGTTAAGAAAACTGCCAATAATGTCAATTAATATCTTTATACTATGAAATTCTTATGAAGCATTAAAATTATAACAAACGACATTTTGAACAGAAATTTTTGAACAGCATTTCAATGGATTACTGTTTTTCATATATTTCAATTTATTTTTTTAATGTGTACATCAGTATGTAATATTATAAAGAATTTTACCATCCAATTCAAGCATAAAATATTACATATCGCAATAAATATTTCATAAAAAAAATATAGAGCAATTTTAAACAATTTAAGTCTTCTTGGAAAGTTCTTAAGTAATCATTTAATTCAATGCTTGAAAAACGTCAAAACCGTTCTTAAAAATAATTAAAAAAAAAAAGTACTGCAAGCTCGAAAAATAGTTTTGACAACACTTACATTATACTTTTGAATTAAATATTTCAAAAATATTTAATTCAAAAATATTTAATTCAAAATTCGACTCAAAATGGATTACATTTAGCACAAAATTTCTTTTTATAATATTTTACGATTTTTAATTATTTTTTTCGTGAAGTTATTTTATTCAAGTGAATGGACGTAGATTGATAATGCGCAGTTAAAAACAGTAATAACACTATAATATTTATAGAGAAGGACATAAAAATTAGTTTATCTAGAATTTCTATCAAAAAATGTAACTTAATTGTTATTTCTATCGTAAAAATTAATTTAATTATAATTTCCAGAGAATATATTTTTTTTCGTGCATTTTTTTCTTTTTTTTTTATGTTTTTCTTATGACCGAATACACAATTTAATAGCTGAATCAAGGCAATTAAGTTTACAATAAGGTGTTTCTTTCTTTTTCTCTCTGTATAAACTTCTACAATTCTTTAAATAAAATGAATTTAATTAATTCCATATCGTCAGTAGTAATTCAAATTAAATGTTATTAAGTAGAAAACTCAGATGCGAAATGTAATTTAAGTATCCAAACTGACACAAAAATTTTAACTTATGTATTTTTTCTAAAATAAAAACAGATATAACATAAATCATTTTTTCAACTTTAATCGCCTGTTTCTGTTAAATAGAACAAATTAAAAAAAATATATAATTTTTACACCTGTAATATATCAGTTAATTATTGGAACTAAAGCAGAAAGAAAAAGGATTTCTCAGTTTTACCAAAATGATAAAAAAAAACCAGCCTTAAGCAACATTATATATGCACATTAACTTCTGGGATTACCCATTTGTCTTTTAAATATATTATGTAAATTAAATGTGGTATTAGTTTACCAAAATATTTAAATTTCGAAAACAGAAATGGTTAAATATAACAGTCGATAAACATTAAATGCTGATAATTTTCAGCAAAAATTTAATATTAAGAAATTAAAGATAAACTTTTTCTTAATATCAAATAATTGAAAATTATATTTTATGTTATGTAATTTAAAAAAAGGAGTCGGAAGTGGAGAAGCATTATTCAAAAACAGTTTCTTTTTTCCTTTGAGTAGGAAAACAGATTTATCTCAAACAATTGATTTTGACTCTACGCTATTTTTGACTTTCATCTTGGAGAAAATATGAATATAACTAGTTGGAAATAGTTTAAAAAGAAAAAAAAATTCCTTTCTTCCGTATACTTTCTAAAGTTTCCTTCTATCATTTAAAGTTAATATCTTCATTTCTGGCTGAAATCCTGTAAATTTAATCAAAAGTGTCACAGAGTCGAGAAAGTAATTTTGAGTTATTTCCGAAAATGGCGTCAGATCTGCCTTCCCATATATTTCAAGAATGTAGAGGTAAGAATTATTTCTCTTCATCTTAAATCGAGAATGGAAGTCTAGCTTTTTTTTTTAAGAGGAAATATATGAGCAGAAATTCCTTAGAGTTCTCTAAATTTAATGTGTCTGTTTCATGAATGTAAGTACTTTCAGAGTTCCAAAATAAATTATTTTTAATTGATTACTTTAAAAAGTAGTTCAACTGTATTTTCATATATTACCGTAAGTATGATTTCCTTAATTAAGATGATAAACATGCTTTACATTATTACATGTTTTATGAAAGTTGTCAATTCATTAAATTTAAATAGAGTATTTATCAATTTTAACTGTTATGGTTCGAATAAAATAATGCGTTGATTAAATTGTTAATAATAATAACAAGAAAGGTTTTTTTTTATATTTATTTTTAAGAAAACAACATTTCCCTTTTTTTAGTTACTCATTTAAAATTGAGCTCTGCGTTCAATTTTGCACCACTAAAATTATGTTCTTTAGATTTTTCGTCGACGTTTGCTGAAAAGGCATAATACTTACTGAAAGCTTGAACTTTAACAATTTGAAATCTTATCTAAATGCTTAGAAATATGTAAGTGATTTTTAAAAGGAGAGCATATTTATTGAAACAAAGAAGCAAGTGCCAAAATGACGAGTTAACTGAAACATTTATCTCTTTGGAGATTCAGGAATGCTGCTGTAACAGAGCAGGGTGTAATTTTTTTTTTTTTTTTTTAAAAAAAAAGAAGATAGCATTTGTCTTTTTTTGCTCTAAATTTTAATAAAATATTTTTCCTTTTTTTTCAAAATGAAGTTAAATTGAAGAAAGCGCTTGTTTAATGAAAATATTTTATTGCGTTTGACTCATTTATTCCCTCGCATTGAATAAGTTTGCTTACTTATTACAACAAAACAAATTATTTATTACTTACAAAACAAATGATTGTAGTTACATACCTATTAAACTATGAAATGCCTCATGGATTTCATAAGAGATATTTTGTTTTTACAATATCCCACACTTTTTTATTCCATTTCGTTTTTATCGTATAATGTATAAAATGTTAACTTCACAAAGATTCAAATAACAATTCATATTTAATTAACAATTATTATACAATTTTAATCACACGTTATGTCGTGCTTTAAGGTGTTTTTCATCAAATGTTAGAGAATAAGGACTCAACTGATAACTCTCTTTCAGATTTTGTAAAATTTCCGTGAGACTATGAGCATATAATATATATATATATATATATATAAAATAAAAATATCTAATTCTTAAAACTTAAAAATATTCAATAAATAAACAATTTTTCAATTAATTACGAATTAATTTTGTTTTACTTGAATATGTTAAAATAAGCTAACTGAAATATGAAATACGACGTAAAAAAAGGTTTTATTCAAACAGAAATTAATAATACATCAGTATTTACTGGTATATATACATTAAAAAAGTTAGATTATAATATTATCAGAGTAGTGTTTTCCCTTTTAAAAAATAACGATGTATTTTTAATTGATAATTTCCTTTAAAATTTATAATTTATAACATAAGAGACACGCAATTATTTTTACCAATTATAACAAATTCTAAATTATTTCATCTATTAAAACCTTTAAAATCATCGTTTACATTTAATGCATTGTTTCGTCAATCTTAATTTCCAATATTAATTCAAAAATTTAATTAATTTCGAAACAACTTTATTCTACTTTCATTCAATACTCAACTGCAAACGCATACAATTTACTCGTTATTCAACAAACATAAAAATCGAATCAGTATCCCCTTGAAAACTATCTAAATCTTAGTTCCAGGAACGCATACTTTCCAATCTAAACGGCCAACATTCATGATACGGAAATACACTCTTGAGAATGCTTCGGGAAGACAACGGCATTCTCAAACCATCTCGGATGTTTCCATCGCAAATTAAGAATTAATTTGGAGTTTCCTTCAACGAATTTAAGAATTCTTTAAAGTTTCCCTATTCCGCGCTCTTTGCAGCGTTAATGTTTCACTCATATCAGTTAACGACAAATTAAATGCATGCGCTAAGGAGATAACCGGCTTTGCAGCCGTTACAGCCAATTTATTACTAATCTTTCTCGCCCAATCCTTTATTAACCACTCGTGTTGCTAAGGAGACCGACGTAGAGGCCTGTCACGTGCAATAAATCTCATGATTAATGGAATTCTGGAGAAGACGGCTGTTGAACGAAGTGATTTTCCTTCATTTGGTGTTTATATATTTTATTTTGAGAGAATGAAAAATAGGAAAGTATAAATAGCTCTTGGGAATTCCTTGTTGAAAAGCGTTTGGAGTAAGTGTAGTAAATTTCTCTGCTGTTGTTAAAATTGTGCTTTTAAAGTTACTTATTAAGTGACAAAAGTTTACTTTTAACGTGGCTTAGATTATAGATGATTGCTATGGATTAAGGGGCTTTCAAACTCGTGAAATAATTAAGTCTGAAATTAATTTTAAAAATGATGCTCAAAGTAAACTCTCAGTACTAGAAAAAATAAATAGGAATGGTAAAGATAAAAATTTTAAAGATATTTTGACATAAAATTGGGGTGGAAAAATGAGTTGTTTGATTATATTACTAAAAATTAGATTCTTGTTTGTTTGCATTGATTAAAAAATTATTAGAAACTTTTATAATTATTTTTAATTTAAAATATTGGCTAATTTTGTTTGTTGGCTTTTTTTCTTTGTTTTCTTTAATGCTATTCACCTATTAAACTTTAAATCACATTAACTTACACCAAATAAATATATACATTATCCTAAACTTAATTTTTATTCAATGTCTTATTTTCTAAGAAAAGAGTGCTCCATTTATAAAGAGAAACAAAGCAAAGTAAATATTATCCATTATAAATTGTCTAAAAACTATAGGTCGAAAAAATCATTTAATCAGAATTTCCTGTAATCATGTGGAAAAATTACTTACCTTTTACTCTCATGGCGTTTTAAATCAGTATCAAATCACTTTAGAACAATTTTAGTCCATCTCTCAAAATAGTAATGTATTGTTTTTCAAGGAAAAACAATTTCTAATACAAGATAAATTCGATTTAATCACATAAAAATTCGAATAGATATTGCAAATTATTTAAAGATTTTTTTTATAGAAATTTATACATAGTTTACGGATTATTTTTGTATGTAAGAATGAAAAAACCTCAAATTAAATGGATTTCTTTTATAATTTCTTCATAAATGTTAAAACTTATGCTAGCCCCTAAAAAAGATAAACTCAATCATTTTATTTAGTACGTAGTTTGTGTAAAGATCAGTATTATTCTTGATGCTGTTTTGTTAGACCAGACGTCTTGATCTGATAATTTGTAAATATCTTTTAATTTTTATGATGACATTGAAGATAAAATTCTTCTCTATTTCTTTCTCTCTTTGTATACACATTTAATTTCCCCTTCCCCCACATATATTCACACACACACACACACATATATATATATATATATATGTGTGTGTGTGTGTGTGTATGTATATATTTTATATATATATATATATATATATATATATATATATATATATAGAGAGATGGGTGGGTGGGTGTGTGGGTGTCACTATAATGCGCGCATTTTAGTCTATTTGGTTTAATTTGAATCTTAACCGATTTCTAGGTTCAGAATAAGAAGAAAAAATTCGAACAAATATAGAAAGAAAAAGAAATAAACTTAAACCAAAGTGGTACATGCTTTTTGAGGTCAAAAGGAATGACGCAATGTTTTGAAGAAACATGGTTGGTCTCTCACACGTTACATTTTCAGAGTATGTAATAAAATGAGGGTATATGACATAAATAAATAATTTTCAATACATTTAAATATTTGCATTTTTTTCTTTTTAATTTACCTTTTACTTTATCCGACTTTGTGTTTTGGATCGTAATATTGTGAGGGTATTAATTAATAGTATTCCACATGTTAAGCATTTCTGAAATATATTTTTACACACTTATAATTAGTTAATATAGTTTGATATTTTATTGCAATTTAATAATGCAATAAATTTGTAAATAATATAAATGATTTTTATAAATAAAATCTGCTACATCTTGTCGTAAGATGTGAGTAATACATTTCATATGCAATAATAAATCCAGTTTTGCATCCTTTTAAATATGTTTATAAAGAGCATTATTGTATTTACGCCTCCAAATTTAATTAAACATTCATAACAGTAATTCATATCGATGAAAATTACAAGTCTACGTAGAATATTTCCAATTACTGATTAGTAAAAGTTTATCAATAGTGTGGTTCAGTTACAGTAATTAAAGTTCCATTAACTTAGACGTATTACTCTCAGTTTTTATCACTAAGTTCCTAAAACATAATACATTGAATGATATGAAATAGCTAATTTGGTGACAGTTTCCAAACTGTTTAAAATTTTGAGTAAAATAAAAAAAAAAATGGTTACACAAATATAAATGTATATAAAGTAAAAAATTTGATATAAAATAAAGGTTATTAGAAATTAAGCTTTTTATGTACATTAATGCTGTTTTATAAATGTTTTATACTGCAAGCTATTGAGAAAAGGAAGTTATAATGAGTTCATTTTTATTTCTCAAATTAAAGAACTCGAACTGAAATATTTTTCATTAATTTTTAGTCAAATATGAATATATTACGAAATTAAATTAAAATAAAGCATTTCGTCTTATTAAAACTAAATTCTCTACATCCGTAGTTCTTTTAATAAAATAAATTGAATGGCACTGAAATTACATATTTGAATATCTTAAAGAAAATACTCTCGCTTCTATTTACTTTACCTAGAGGAGTGCATATTTTAAGTTAGTTAAATATTGTATCCGCAGATTTGCATATCTTATTTAAAAGAGATGCGACTTTTAATTTGTATAAAAAGAAAGTTTATTTAAAGGAGTAAGTATTTTATTCATAACGCAAGATTATATGAATTCGTTCGCAAGAAAATTGTTCTACAGAATAAACAACAATTGTAATCAGAAGAAAAACAAAATTCATAATACAGCCGTAATTTTATACGAAAAAGGTAATTTTAAATTTTTATTAGCATGTGTTACTTTAAGACCATTTTATCCCAATTTGTTTATTTTGTTGTTATTTGAGAACAATCATATTTTCTGAGTTTAAATCTAAATAGGCAAAACGTAGACATTTGAAAAAAAAAAAAAAATTCATGTAGGAAATCTGACACGACATCTAAATAGGTTAAATAGGATAAATTTATACCAAAATTTATCCCCTTTACTGGAAAAAAGGTGATAAATTTTGCACTTTTAAGTTTTAGAATTCTCTTCATAAGCAAAAAGCGATTTCCGACTACAAATTTTTAAAATATCCAAATAATACATTTAAATTAACATTAGATTTCAGTTTTCAGTTGAATATGACACTTATTCTGGTGAAAAGTATTAAAGCAAGCTTGATAAAGAGTTTTATCGCATTTCTCATGCATGTATTAGTATTTGCTTTGCAGTCTTCTTTTTGATAACGGCATTGTTTCCCCGTCTTCAGTAAAACAAATGGTCAACATCATCTTTGCAGATATCTTCTTTCGCATTTGAAAGTACAGAAAACATCATGGGTCTGTCTCTTGTTCTACTCACAATCTTTTTTAGATAAACAGTTGTTATTGCTCTTCGTAAATCCTTCATTTCAGGGCATAACTTTTGTTGACAGCTCTGTCGATTATTCATGCATTTTACCCCTGCCATGTTTAGTGTACGAATGAAAATTGACCAGTATTTTTTTTTCTACGAGCCTTAATGACATACAATTCAGCCAATCAGACGTGGTGATCCATCCCGCTCATACGTTTGTTATAAGAATTTATAAAATTAGGCCTATTCACGTTAACTTTATATTTATGGCCTTTTACTATCCTTTTCACGTCAAAGAATGCTTTTAAAGTGCTGAAATTTGGAGCAACAGTGATAGCTCCGCATAGATTTATAAAAAGGACACTCATGGTTCAAATGATGAAATCGTTTCAATAATCTCAACAGTATTTGTTTCATTGTCATCTCCTTCGTCATCGTCAGTTAGTTCACAGCCATCTGGTGGTAACATAGCAATTTCAACATCGCTCTCAATAGAATGTAAGCTACAGTCTCTCTTCTGAATATTCGCTCGTATCTTATAGTTCTAATGTTTCCTTTAATTTTAGGAACCTATGCATAGACATGACCATTCAAGGGTGAAACGCTACGAAGGATTTTCTTTTTCTTTCTTTTTTTTTAATTCTTAGTTATAAAGGGAGATATAATGCTTCCATTGCGTACTTATAGTCCCTCTATTCTATTTAGAGGACAGTTAAAAAATAATGTTCCGCAATTTACCAAATAACACTAAAGTTGTAATGAACCAAAAGGAAAAAAGAAATATTATCAACAAAAAATGCCTAGAAATGTCTCTTATGTAAACTAAAAGATACAAACCATGCTTACTACCGTGGGGAATTAACAAAGTAACCAAACGTAGGAAGAGAGAATGAGACACAAAACTGACGCTAACAGAAGCTTAAATATACCCCTACACGTTCCAGTTGAAAAAAATAATCGCAATACACAAATTCCGATTTCTGCATATTATTTTTCAGCTATCCTCTAAATAGAACAATGGCATAAAATGGACTAACTAAATTATGGTTTTGTTCAGTAAATGAAAACTCTACGTTGTTTCAATAGCTTTAAAATTTACATGTGATCGAATGAAGTACACAGAATTCCATTTTTTTCGTGTATAAAGTATTGTTTCTCGTAAGTTTAATTTCATTTTTAACTATACATTTTAGTTTTTATTATTCAAGTAAAATTACCATTTGCATGTAGACAAAAGCTTTCATACTCTTAAATCAGCCCATAATTTCAAAATGAATCGCCATCGAAATATGTATATTGATGTTTTCATAAATTATTTATTTGAAGATTTCTTGAAAAACTAAGTTTTTTTCCCTCTTTCGGAGAGTTATAAATATGAAGAGATATATCTCAAGAAAAGAGTATATATATATATATATATATATATATATATATATATAAATCCTATCTGAAGTTTAAAAGTTTCATTTGGACATACAAAATATTGTAATATTTTTCCTAAGCGTAATAAGTTTTATTTTTCAGGAATTCAGAAATGTTAGGGTATTAATATTATTTCTTCTCTACTCTTAAGACATTACAAATTGCATCCATAGTTTATTATCTGATAAATATTAAAATTTTCATAAATTCACCAAAAATGTGTAAAGCTCAAATTTAAAAAAAAAAAAAATCTTCTTTATACACATTATTTATTTTTAATTAAATGATTGCTTATTTAAATTGCAGTTTAATAAGCAATCATTTAAATAAGTTTGTTTTCAATTGTCTCATTTTTAGAGAATTTCTCTAATTTCCTGAAGATGTGAAAATGCTCGATTCTTGTAATCATTATAATAGCAATTTTTTTCCTAAAATTAATTATTCGGTTTAAAAGAAAACCATGCAACTGTGTCACTCGTTATGAGATATTTCAAGCAATAATTCATCGTAATCAACAAATCAGAATAAATTTTAAAAACTGAAATAGTACGTAGAAAAAATAAATAATATTTCTATTTTTTAATACACCATAATTTAGTTTTTCTTGTAAAGGAACCATGTTTGATTATTTTGGAGATAGATGTATTTTTAAATGCACTAGAACTCAATAAATATGTTTAAAAACTTAAAAATAATACTTTACTATTAGATGATTTTTGAAGGAAAGGATTGTTACATAAAATTAATTTAATTAAAATGCAGAATGATTTGTGATAGAATATTGAAAATAACTAATGCTGAGCATATTTTTTTCTACCATTACATCAATAATTTATGAAATCGATAATACAACAGTCTTATCTTAAAATTGAGATAATAATATCATATACAATACGCATAAAAATGTTCAGTTATGAGTGATTTTTCTATAATATGTTTCCTACATCTGAATAAATGTATTATAATGCGGTAAAAATACCTCGAATTTTTTATGTGAATAACGATTCTCTATTTCAATATCATTTAAATAACATAACATACCATGCTGGAGTTCTAAGATAAAGCGTATTTGGTAAATATGTGAATAATGAAGGAAATTTAAGTCAGAAAATGGTAGGAAACATGATATACGAGTATGCAAACGAAAATAAGGAAATAATGCGAAAGACCAATAACAATTTTTTTTTATATTATCCAAAAAATAGTTTGAAAGGAAACTGAGCATCAGAGGAGTTCACACTTTTGTGAAAAACAAATGAAGTAAAAAGATGCTGCTGTAGTTTAATACGGTTAAGTGTGTGATCCTCTCTGACTCGTAGGCATGCTACACAACGATTTCCCATATTTGATTAGACTTTGCACACAAATTGTGAGCTCAAAAAGTTTCAAATGCCACGAAGATCTCTTTTCAGTTCAAGAACAGAACTTGATGGTGCGGGAAGTGTTCAGGGTGTCTCCTGAGTATATCTCAAACGTGCTCGATGGTTTTCAGATCAGGAGAGAGAGGAGGCCAAGGAATTCGTAAGGTACAATTCGTTTCCGTTTTTCAAGGAAGTTCCACAAACAGGCGTGCATGGTGGCAAGGCGCATTTTCCATAAATATGAAGTCAGGATTGACAGCACTTCGGAAAAAGCGAACATAAGGCTCAAAAACTTCATCTCTATAGCTTTTAGCAGTCACAAATCCCGTCTTAAAAATATGGAAGTCTGTTAGGGAGTCAAGGCATGCCTGATTTCACCATGACTCTCCTTGATGGAAAATGATTTCTTTCTGGGATTTTTCTGATTGAAAACGAGCTTCCCGTTCTCGCCATATCGTTAGATGAAGATAATTAGTATTCAGACTAAAATGATATTTGTCACTTAAACATCACACCGACCTTCTCTTCTAAGTTTCAGTTTGAACTATCATGTAGATGTGTGAGGAGAATCAAACTTCTATTTATCTGGCATATCGAACAATATGACTGAATCTCCTGTAAACAGTTTGTGATGAAACTCGTACTCCTGTAGTGGTTGTGAGAGCTGAAAACAGTTCTCTTGCACAACTGTTCTGATTTTGCGCATTTATTGCCAGATATCGGTCTTGGCAAAAGGTTGTGATTCTTGGACAATCTTGTACTGGTTATTGATTAACATTTTACGCACTTTGAAAACCCTGTCATTATTTTGAGATCACACATTCAGAATTCGAGACGCGGTGAATTCGGTTTGTGATTGATTGTATTCAAGCCTTTCAACGATTCTACCTATCGCAAACATATAAAATTGATGTCTTTATGCCATCATTCATTCTATTTAATTATTAACAACATTTCTTCACACATGAATTGCACGAAACTTGTCTGTACTGCAAATGTCATGTGATTTGCCTTATCTGCTTTCCGACGAGAGCAGGTGTTAAGTACCTGAAAACGTCGACTGAAATGTTTTGCATAAAAACGAAATTTCACCTTTAACAGATGATTCTCTACAAGATATTTTGAAAAAAATTCACCAATATTTACTCACGTTTTGGCATTTTAGGAATCATGTTAAATTTTTATACACCAGTGTATTTGAATAATTATTTTCCAAAGGAATATTTAATACTATATATTTAAGTTCACACTTAACACTCATGTAGCTTAAATTATTTAAAAGAAGTTTTTAAAATTTGAAATGTAAAAAGAGTGAAATATCAGTATGAATGTGAGAGGTTAACATTAAAAGTAGCAGTGAACTTTTAAAGTTAATATTTAAGAACGTCTACATAGTTATAACCTGAAAATACATAATATGTGTTCTTTTTTATTTTAATTCATTGATGTTGATTGAATCGGGGAAAATACGTGGTAATATTTGGCACAGTATTTAAAATGATTTGAGCATATAAGTACTTGAATTATTGGTAGATATGCTCGTGCTCTCAGAATGTATTTATTCTTGATAGACAACATGCTATGCTCATATTCTTAAACATATTTTTAAATACTTATTTGTATAATGTATTATTATTTATTATATTAACAGCTAATTTTAAAATGAAATGTTGCAAATGTACTCTAGGACTCTCTTAAATTACTTTAAATGTCCAGTGGAATTATATTTGTGTAGTAAATTTGCACCGCACATGAACTAATAATAAATTTATCTTACAATAAAGAATCATATGCCTTCAGAATTTATTTTAGTGACATAAAAAAAATTTGTTAATAAAAGAAAAAATGCATTCAACTAACTCAAATATAAAATTAAATTATAATATGTGGAATTACATAATTGAAGCATGATATGTTTGTTAATTAGTGTCGTACTTAGAAGTAACATTAGATATATTCTCAAGGGATAACTTAAGTCAAAAGAAGAAGACTCATGAGCTGGAGTCCTACTATATATATATATATATATATATATATATATATATATATATATATATATATATATATATATATATATATACACACACACATATATATATATACTACATTCACACACATATTTATATATAAAGAAAAAATTGAATGCAATGAGCCTGTACTGGAAATATTGCCACAAAATAAACAAAATGTCTTGTAATTGTAAAAATAAATTAGATATTTCTCGAAATATACTTTATTTGATGGAAAAAAAACTATATATTTTTACTATGATGAAAAAAAAAACTATATATTTTTAAGAACATTCCATATTTCATATTGTTAAGAGCTCTCTTCGTAACATTTCATTCGCTATTTAAATAATTTTATCCACTTTTAAAGAACATAAAAGCTGATTTTTCATAACTTCTTAATCCCTTCTGAGGTAAATAAGAATAAAATTAAAGAGGTTTCTTTTTAAGATATAAATAGACGCCTTTATTTATAAAAGTAAAATGCTAATACTTGCTCAGAAAAAAAAGTATTAATCCATTTTTCTTATAAGCTCCAAAAACTCCCTCATTTCCAGCTTATAAGGATTTCAGAAAGGCTTTATATTTCATTTTAAAAAGAATTAAATTCAAAAATTATGTCGATGCATTTTTTGTAAAGTTAAATTTTTTTCTGGGACTTCTGAGAATTCCTTTTCAATTTAAATTATACTTTTAATATCAACCACAACCCTGTTAAGATAGAGAACAGAATGGCTTAGCCTAAATAACAAAAACATTATTTTAACATCCAAAAATATATGCAAGCTATTGTCTGTCTGAGACAAAAAAGCAGATTAAGAAAACATTTACTTACAGGTCAGTTTTTATGATTTCAAAATAACAAACCTGAAAAGCGTACGTGTGTGTTTTTTATTAAATATTTCTTAATGATCTAAATAAAACCTCCCAAAAGGCTTTTGTCAAGTACATTAATGGCTTGGTTTTATTCCTCATTCATGTAAATCACTATACACATTTCTGACTATTCACAAAAAAAATTTATTTTCTACATTCAATTTTAAACTGCGGTAAAAGACAGTAATCACAAACTCATGTTTTTCAAATGCAGGAAATAACACAATAAAGATAAAAAAAAAAAGTTGAAACAACGTCTGAATTATTTTCTACGATTTCGAAATAACGAATTCAAAATTCATTCCACAGAATACATTTTGATGAACTTAAATAGAAATGAAATGTGAATTTCGTTTAGAAATTGATTTTTCCCGTTTCAATTTTCATTAATATAAACATCCTACATAATTCTTAATGGTTGAAAATAGACTATATTTTCACTATTATTAAACAAAGCTAAAAATCAATGATCGCAAAACAGATGCAAATTACAAAACCTTATGAAAGCATAATAGCTAATGAGTTTTTACATCATTAATTACTACTGACATATTCCAGCACATAAGTATGCTTAATATATTCAGCTGTGATGAAACGGATTTAGAGTTTTATCGAAGCTACAACGGCGCTTTATTTTCGAACTTCTTCACCATCTAAAAATAATTTTTCGAAACCATTAGGCTGTGAAGGGAAAAAAACTTATGAAGAGTGAAACGCAAAATGTAATTGACCACATCAGCCGCAAGGTCTGATAAATGATACTGACGAAACAATTTTTCATTCTCACATTCTCAATAGCCTTTCGATCCATTAAGTTGATTACACCTTCAAGGGTGTTTCATAAATATTTCACGCGGATGAGACTAATTGTCTGAATTATTCGAATTCATCGCAAGCTATCAAGCAACCGTTATATTTTCTGAAAATGTTGATTAAGCTATGTTTATTTCGTTAGATGACAAAGAGTTTGAATAATTTGGAATAATTACACTTGGCTAGTTTCGACAGTTTCAAAGCCCTCCAAGGAATTTGTTAGTTACATTAGCATTCATATGAAAACAAATGAATGAATTCTAATTACTCATATTTGCCATTGTTTTCGCTTAAATTGCGTATATAATATCTTTTAGATATTAGGAGCAATTATTTGAGATTTTTGAAACGCTATTTGATTGAATTTGGCTGATGTGTTTGTATTGAATTAGAAATGTTGTTCACACACAGCTAATTCTAAATAATGCAATATACTCCAGAGAGTTGATAATAATTTTGCCAATTGTATTATTGTTATTGTATTTAATATTTGCAGTATTCTATAAAACCTTGTTCTTTTAAATATGAAATCACTCAAAAATTGATTAAAAATTTAACTTTTAGATTTCTTGTAAAACTTAATAATTGTATGTTGAATTGATTTCATTATTTTAAAAGTATATGTTTTCAGACGAACTCCAATTGAATAAGACCATTCTTAACACATAGAATTGCTTTAAATTTAATTATGCAATAAAGATAAACTTATAAAATCTATTATATTTTTTTAAAAATGTTTAATTTCAAACAATGATATTTATTTTTTATTATACTTCATTTTTATTGTACTCTCACTATCAAAACACGCGGCATGCAAAGATAAAGATCTATTAAAAGTAAATTTTAAAATTACTATCAATTAGTAATTATTTTCCAATCAATGGTTTGGTAATTTTTGGGGTACCAAGTCCCTTTAAGTGATAAGTTAGGAATATTCGTGAGATAATATTAACTGATCTAAATTTCTAAATGTTTCAATAGTTAATCTATTTTACATATTTGATTTTCGCTTATATTAGTTTTGATTAGTGTCACTCAAACAGAAAGTAACATTTAACGATCTTTACGATCTATAATAAGCACAGAATGTAAAATTTTTAAAATCATTTTTTTAAAAACAATCATGCAAAATTAAACGTAATAATATCGTTTAAGAAATGGATGACATATTTTTTGTGTTCAACATTATCAAAGAAAAAAAACAAAAATAAAGTAATTTCTCAGAACTTCAATATGTTGCTTACTGTTTTACTAAACTTTTATATTTCATATTCGACACAAATACATAATTTTTGATCTCAGAAGCTCTATTTTTTGTCGCAGTTTTGAGTTTACAGTTTTTATTGCTCGAAGAAGAAAATTTAAATGATCATAACTTTTAACACTAAGTGTATTTTATTACAATAAATATAAATTTACACCAAAGGACACCTTCAATAAATATACTCATATAAATATATTTTTATTACTTCTAAATAATAATTATACATTTTCCTCATCATGCGAAAGGTGTTTAATATAAATTCGATTTATTTATTATTATTTTGTTTGATTTTTACAGAGCTTATGTTAATAAGCAGGATATTTCTGTGTTATTTTCTACGCGAACACAGAAAAGAATGAAACTAATCTGTGAAAACACAGTACGTGCTTTTTGTCATTATGATGATGATATGATGGATTATTTTTTGTACATTTTATTCTGTGTGTTCGAGTAAGATTAGATCCATAACTTTTTTCCATGTTTATCTTTTGGGTGGAGACATGAACTTAAGCCAAGAATTCTAAATAATCCATCATCAGTATCATCCTCGAGCAAGTTGTTTTCAAAAATTGTACATTTATTTGTAATCATTTCACACTAAACTAAAAGTATGTTTTTTTTTTTAAATATTTAAGTGAGAGATTTATAATAACAAGATTTCATTAGCTTATACGTTGAACTGAAAAACATTATGAAGTTATAATAGGCAGATTTTCGAAAGTTTCTAAACCAGCTCGTTTATTAATTTATCATCTTCGGGTTGAATTAAATGTTTTTGCTTACAACTAAGCACCTACTTCATTCCGTACTATATATGATTCTAAAATTTTCAGCGCACTCTTCTGGTGTATTTTGTGAAATTTTGTAAATATGTAAAGTATTTAAAACAATTCAAGCTCGAAAAATTAAAAATATGGATTAATTTGAGAACAAATAATTAAACTGTATTGTACTGAAATTATTACGAATATTACATTTAATATATAGATGTGATAGAGATTACACATTATCAGAATAATATAAACGTATGACCTTGATTGTATTTAATAAGGAAAGCTACGTAAAATCATTTTTGATTTTTCAAATTTAAATTGAACTTCTTAATTTTTCGGAACATATTGAGAGTTTAATTCATTGGTTTATTTATATGCTTATATTTTTAGGTATGGAAATATTTTGTTTATTTATATTTTAAACGTGTAATTATTTTTAAATATTTTAACATTTAGGTTATTAGTAATTTAAATATCTTAACATTTTTTAAATATTTAATTTTTTTATACATCTTAAAATATATCTTTTAAATATTTAAATTTTTTTAAAATACCTTAATGTGTTTTGAAATATCTTAATATTTTTAAATATCTTAATATTTTTAAATATCATAATATTTTTAAATATCTTAATACTTTTTAATATCTTAGTTTCAAATGTATTAATATTATCTTAAAACCTTTCAACGTATTTTTAAATGAAGAATTTTGAAATATTTGTCTCATATTATCCCATTTCTCTATTTAACTTATTTGCCTTTATTTAAAAAAAAATAATAATTTGAAATTATTTATATGACAAAGCCATCTAATTGAAATAATTAAATTAACATTTAAAGAAAAGCTTACAAAATTCATATAAAGTAAATTTTCATCTAGTGTCTCTTTTACCTAAATTATATTATTACAATGAAAAAAATATATTAAGTATTTTACAGTGTCCGCAATATTTTTCCTTACCTGTTATAGGAGAAATTTCGGAAATGCTCCACTGAAGCTCCACTGAAAATTCTGATGTATTGATAACTTTCAAGACAGGAGATTTTGGTGGATCTAAAAAGAAAACACGTAATCAAATAGATATTTTACGAAGTATGTGACGTATACTAACGTTACCCATCACAGATGCGAAAATTAGAGTGTAATGTTATATTTTTATCTTATTGAAAATAGTGGAAAGTATAAACATAATTGTGCACGTTACAAATGAAAGTAGAAGACTGGAGAATACTAAAATTACTTACAGATTCTTATGTTAAGCTTCTCACAAAGAATAAAAGGATGAATTCTTATGTTAGAATTTAAAAGTGAGGATCAATACGAAGAGAAATTCGTATCAAATTTTTATTCTTTTGTATTTCTTTTAGATATTTTCAGAAATTCAACCTGTTTCAACATCTTTAGTAACCTCCATAAACTAATTGAACTTAATAGATTTAGAAAAATAAGGTAAGTCAGATCTTAAAATGCTTCACATTTCACTTTTTTGGTTTTGCTGTTAGAAATAGAGGGTGTTTCAGTGATTCCATAGAAGTGTTATTAATGAGAACCTGTTAAAGAGAAAGTTAGAAAATTTAAATCTGAAATTGTAAACAAACGTCCTAAGCCACACAAAAAAGTATCTGTATTTCTGTTTTCCTCCAAATGAGGTTCTTAAGGATTCTGGTGTACTCTTCTCAAATTCTACTTCATAAACTAGGCCAATGTTTTTCACATTTTGAAATGAGAGTATATATATATATATATATATATATATATATGATTTTCTCTACATAAGCTTATGGGTAAGTGTACGTATCTCGATGTTGAAATATGACTAACATTGCTTTTAATTTTAAAAAGTGAAGATTGCTAGAACTTAACTTAAAATAAATTAATTTTTCCCTGTTAAAGATGTCTAAGCTACCTTATATGTCTTAAAAACATTCTGAAAATGGTAAAAAAAGTGCAAAATTTATTTCAAACATGATGACATTTTTAAAAAAAATGTAACATTAAAAGAGACGAGACTTTTCTTTTTCTTAATCCGATTATGCCAAACAAACGAGTAATCGGTAGCATTCTAGGATTACATCATGAAATCCTGCATATATTTTTTTATTCCCAAATAAAAAAATAACATGTTAATCACTCTAAAATACATTAAAAATATTCGTTCATTAAAAAGGGAAAAAAATCAATTAAAATTACTTAGTAACAATCCTCATTTAATTGATATATAACAACTTTAACTATTCTTTGCTTACTGGAATAACATTGTAAATATTTATTCCGAGGCAGTATGAATATTCCTCTTTAATAGATATGTTTATAATTTATGACTTTTTAACTGATATTCGAGATAATTCAATTGAAACGAAACACTAACATTGGAAAATGAGATTGCAAAAAAAAAAAAGAAAAATCATATTTTTCTAGGCAAATACATTAGAAAGTACTTGAAATAATTTACTTTAAGTTCATTATTATTTAGTGTATGCAATTTTTTACAATTTAAACAAATAAATTACTCTGCAGCTCTAAAAAAATGTTAGCTAAAATACACGATTGAATTCATTTTTATGATTGATATATAAAAAAAAATGCCAGATTGTATTTATGTCAAATTTTAAGATATAAATATCGAAAAATAGATAAAATAATAATTTAATGCTCAGAAATGAAAACAATAAACAACTACATGATTCAAGTACAATTTGACGCACAAAATGTATAAAATAGCAAACATCCTATAACTTAATCGTAGAGATGACTATGTGAATTCAAATAAATTCACGTCTTTTTTTCTTGTTTGTGAGTCATTACACTCACAAACAAGGAAAGTCATTACATTCACTACAACTATTTATACATTATACCTTTTGTTAATTTTAATTAAATGACTTAATGCTATTGATAAAATATGCATCACTATATACAAACTTATAAATATTGGGAAAACAGTTTATACCCTACATTTCACAAATCATTTTTAAAATTAGGCATGTGTTAATTATGTTGAATATATAAATATACTGTAATATTCTGAATAAAAAAATGTTTATTTTTTCTTTAGTAAAGAAAAATGATGATTTAATTTTAATTACTCATTAAGAGGAAGATTTTCATTTCCTTATAAAATGAAGAATTCTTAGTTCCATCAAAAAATCCTCCAAAGGTTTGAAAGTTATTGTCGTAAATAACAACCGAAAAAGGAACTGATTTACTTATATATAATTTCCATTTTATCTCAAGTAATGATGCATGCTTGAAAAAATAGTGAATAAAGAAAAATAAATAAAATAAAAGTTTACTAACATAAAAAAAAAATCTCCTTTCCTGTGACGAAAGTCTAAGCTTTCAAATCTCCCTATTTATAATTGTTCTACACATAAAATATGTATCACATGTACACGTAAATTTTTTGAATAAATTTTTCATCACTTTTTTTTTAGTTTTTGGGAATTGTATGAAACAAAAATTACTATGAGAAATATGGAAAAAGAAGATTAATTGCTTAAAAATATATTCATGAATTTATGTACCTACAATGTATAGCTCATACAACATCCTACATTGATATCTTGTTCAGGTATTTACTAATACATTTTAAGAGTAACAAATATAATATTCGAGGTGTACCTAGAAAGTAACAAGAATGACACTGCTATAGAAGAAATACACATGTGCCAAACGCTAGTGGCCAACAGCCGTTTAGCGTGAAGCCTTCATATTCGAATGCTGTATCTTTCGTATCTGAAAACAAATTCGTATACCCATAGCCTTTGTTCCGATTATAATTTTTTTGTTTTTGCTTTGCCGAAAAAATTATAAGTAAACAACGAATAGTTGTGAAATTTCACATGAAACTTCAAACCCCCGCGACTGAGACTTTTAATTGATTAAAATAATTGTATGACAATGAAGGTTTATCGCGTGAACTTATTTTTTATTGATTTAAGCGTTTCAAGATTGCAGAGAAGACGTTGAAGATGATTCGCACCCGTGTTGCCCTAAAACGTCAAAAAAGGATGACAATATAGAAAAAATCGGTAATCTGGTTCCATCTGACTGTTGGTTAAGTATTCGTGCCATTGCCGAGACTGAAGGAATTGACAAAGAATCTTTATTACAAGTTTTACATAACGATTTTAACATGCAAAAAGCGTGCGCCAAAATGGGACCTAAAATTTTCATGTTTGAACAATAAGAAGCTCGCAGAAATGTTTGTATTGACTAATTGAATGCCGTTGAAAAAGACCTAATCTTAGAAATAATAATACCATGTGACAAATTGTGGGTTTTTACTTATGATCTTGAAACGAAGCCCTAAACCATGCACTCAAAGCATCCATCTTCACCGAGAGCCAAAAAGGATTAAAAGAGCAAATCAAAATTCAAAGCAATGATGATTGTTTTCCCCCCCCCCCTCAATATTTTTGGGATTGTATACCTTCTCTGGATTCCTGAAGGTCAAACTATTAATAAACCTTACTAACTTCACGATCTTACTGAACACCGTGAAAGAATAAGGAAAAAATGACCTGAAAGGTGGAAGGACAAATCATTTCTCCCGATCATGCATCATGCGACTTCTATCTTATTTCTTAACGTGAAATCTGCATTAAAAAGAACAAGATTTGTAGCTGTGAAAGAGAAAGCGTTTCTCGTTCTGAAGGAGCTGGTGGAAGACATACAGCACTGTTTCGAAAGATGGAAGTTACGCATGAAGTGTTGTAGGGATAGAAGATAAGTGTATATTGAAGTTGATAATAAGTAGATATGTATGAAATAAAAAAAAAATATTTTACAGCTTCACTCTAATTATTTAGTAGCCATACCTCGAATATCTTTTACTATACAGGGAACCGTTTGGAGCAATGGAAGATTCTCGTAAAGCGTGTGTTATAAGATAGAGGAAGGGTTTATATTGAAGGTAATAATAAGTAAATATGCATGAATTCGAAATAAAATGTTTTACAGCTTTAGTCTCACTATTAATAGCCACACCTCGTAAGTTGTAGGATATGTCCATAGAATTCATACAAATTCAATAGAACAATGATCTATAAAAAAATCTTTGAGGTAACTTAAAAGTAAAAGTTCATAGAAATTCTATGAACTATAGACAAACTATAGCAATCACATTTTGTGGCTTACAATCATATTATAATCAATATCATTCTCAAGTTCAAAGTTTTGACAAGTAAATGCAATTGTTAAAGTAATATAAAATAAAACTTTTGACGTAAAAAATAGCATCTACTTCTGTATTCGCTACGCTTGTTTATTGCATTTTCTTTTTCTTCTTTTTGAAGACACTGAAATGGGTTTAGTAATTAAAAAAAATTCTTATACTAAAGTTATTACTGAATATTGTCCACAATACCATATGTACGTATTTAAGTACCTTCATCAATTAGCTAAAAATAGGCACATACTCATCAAAAATTTACTCTACAAAAGTTCTTTCCTATCTACGCTTTACTTCACCGTTTCATTATTATTTTGTTTCAGTAAAACTAACGAAAAAATATATTTCCCTTAGTAAAAGAATTTAAATATTATATCTTTACAACAAGTATATATATATATATATTATAATTATTTAATTATTATTTTTTACTCATTTCGTAAAACAATAATAAAGAATACTTATATAAGAATAATATTTTCTTTGATATTATTAAAAAAAATAAAGCATTTTGAATGTAATGTAATTTTTTTTTATTCCATGCCATTTACAAACATTTAAAATCGGAAGACAGATGTTACTGTAGTATATTTATTGGATACACAAATACTGGTTAATTGTTCATAGAGAATTTAGATATAGGGATCCATTTGTTATGTCTGTCGGCTTTAGTGTTCTCTTGTCTCAAAATATAAATTAAAAGTTTTTTAATGTCCAATTTTATGTTAAATGAATCTTTTGCTTTAGTTATTGAGTTTCTGAATCTTCACATTCATTCTTACCAAAAATTTTAAAAGTTAATAAGTGAATATATGAAGAATTATGGAAAAATGTGTATATTTGAAAGCAATTTTAAATAATAATTTCATTCAATTGGCTACTGAAAAGCTTAAGTTTTGCTTTTGATTGTTTTGATTGTGTGAACTGTGATAATGTAAATAATTTTCTTATTTAATCACAATTGTAAAATTTGACATCAGTATTGTTTGAAAGGGGAGTGCCATCTATTGTCAGAAATGAGAAAATAAATGTTTCTGAAGTAAATAATTTTGAAATTTTTGACGAAACATAGGTATTTACTAAAATTTACTAAACAGGATTAAATATATATTAATTTACAATCACTAATCAATGCCATACTTTTTATACACTTTATAAATTTTCTTAAATTTTTATGAAAAGAAAGATCAATGGTTTCAAGCCTTCACTGTACATATGATTAAAACTATAAAATTTCACTTCAATTTTAAAAAAAAAATTGGGCCAGTTGTAAGATTTTAAAAAGCTTTTTATTAATTATAATTTTGCATATTTTGGTAAGAATTTATACATAACCCATTAAATGCAAAATTTAAATTACAATATTTTGTAATTATTCAAAATATTATTTAAAACGAGCTTCAAGAAATTGTATAAATATTCAAAAGGCCAATTATAAATTATGCTTATGTACACATTTTGTAATGAATAAAAATATTAATATAACATTCAAATTATAATCCATTTGCATTACATCATATAATCATATACTATGCAATTTAATTACAAAGATTATAGTACAATATATATTATGATTTATTATCTCTTAACGAATCTAATTAAAAATTTTGTACAGGACAAGTCTGAAAGTATTAACTTATTCAGCCCCTGAGCATTGTATTAATGATACACTAGTGATACTGTAATCATAAAGATCGCTTGATATAGTTTTCTTTTCTTGTTTCTGTTGTGTGTTTCACAATAATTGATGGACTACATGTCATGTACTACAAGGCTTTAGCTCCGAAACAATATAAGAAAGATATTTGTCATCTTTTGTTCATCCATTAAAGGTACTTAAAGGTTAACATAAGTGTTATATCAAATAAAATACTTCCTTTCTTTCGGTCCAGTACGTATGAAATTATAAAGAATTTTTTAAGAAAAATTCTAATGATCTAAGATATATCCTTCTAATGATGTAAGATGTATGTATTTTAATGTTCAAAAAGTTATAAACATCACATGTAGTTTAAGTCATAATGATTTCGTAAAAAATAAATTTCTTTAAGCAAATATTTCACATTGTTAAATTGACTTACAATTATGCAAATTGTACCCATTTTTCAAGCAATTAAATATATACTTTTTAATTTGCTACTTTTTTTAGAATTTGCTCCTTCACTTTTCTTTTCCTTTTTGAGTCAGTTTAAAATGTCCCCAACATTTGAAGAATAGAACAAGCTTAAATGGTAGCAATTTGCTTCAGTTAATGAATTTCTCACATTTTTTCTATGTTTATATAAATCAATGTTTTTAATGAAATACAGGATTTTTCAAAATAATTCTTCCAATTTCAAAATTCCACATTTTCGTAAGCAACATAGAATGATAAGCAATACTTGAATGCAAAGGGGGGACAAATTGAATTTTTTTCTTACAAGTGTGTGATATAACTTCCTTTAGTTACACATACAATGTCAATTCGATAAATAAATTTCTGTCAAACATCTAGTAAAGTGTTAGTGGTAAATGATTGTATAGCAGTAGAAATCCATTGCTTGAGTTAAAATAAATTTGTCGGTCATGGTGATACATACACTTTATTTTTTACAAACCCTTATAGGTAGAAATCGCGTGGAGCCATATCAGGTGACTTAGGGGGGCAACTGTGTAACTTCAAGTCATTTTATTGCGATAGATCTAACTGCTAGGATGGGTCTTTGAAAGCTTCTCAAACAACTTTTGGGTAATACTTTCACGAAGAACATACCTATTGTACGCAATGTAAAATCTCCACAGTTTTCATTTGTAATCATGCATTGCTTATCATTCTGTGTCGTGTATTTATTAAAATATAGAATTTTGAAATCGAATGAATCATTTTGAGTCACTCTGTATTTTATATTTACTCAATTAATTCTAAGATATTTTACAATAGCATAATAATTAAAGTTTAAATAAGTAGAATAAAATCAAAGGGAATTATGTATAACAGGGCCACTGATTTATTCAGTGATTTTTTTCCTTAAAAAAATAGCATTCATGTTAATTATATAAAGTAGTAACAATTGTGCTTAATTTTTATCACGAGAATTAATTCAACTAATTTTGAACATACATACCATGCTGAAGAGTTTGCACAATGACTTCTTTTGATGCCGGCCCCGCACCTTTACTATTATATCCTTGAACAGTTACAGCATACTTCGTGTTTCTTCTTAAATTTGAAATTAAAGCTTCATTTAGCCTTTGTTGTTTTGAAATATCCACTGTTTTGTAAACAAAAGGGTCATTTGAAGAGAGATCCCTGTATCCAACATAATATCCAAGAAGATATCCTAAGCTGGATGGTGATGGACCCTAGAAAATGCAAAACACATCACTTTATATGCTTTGTGTAGCTCATTAATATAAAATATATACATTGTAGCCCACTTAAGAGCTACGCTTACACTTATAATTCAGATGTGTATGAAACATCATAATAATGGTTGATAAAAATTACTATTATTTTTTTCAAATTATTATAACTTTATAAAAGATTTCATATTTTGTTAGTTAATAAATAAAATATGATTATTATACAAAATGTAAGTAAGTATTTTTAAAGAGATTTTTTTTGTTTGAATAAGAACTGAATTTACAAAAAAAAAATTATATAAATGAGTTTATAAAACCTTTTAATTTATCATTTCTAATATTTTGGAAATATTAAAAATAAATAATACGCCAGTGTCTTATTTAAATCAAATCAAAAATATTAAAAAAACACTTTTTTTTCAGAATTATGTAACTTGGCGAAATAATAAGTAATTATATTACTGATTTCATTATATCTAGCTTCTGCATTCTTGAAATCCTGCATATTTTGTACATTCGTAAACACATTTTTTTCAATTCAATCTTGGCAAAGTCACAAAACTGATTTTATGAATTTTTTTTCAATTTTTGTGGTTGATGGAGGGTCTAATACATTTCCTTAACAATAATTACTAGAAGATAAATTCTACTTCAAAATGTAATTATTTTTAGAAAAGTTTAAGGGATTCACTTTCTAAGTAATATGATCAAATTATTAAATTACTTCAAACTCACCTTCCATGTTACCTTCACCATTGAAGAGCTCATTGGAATCACTCTAACATCTTGAGGTGAATTAGATGGAGCTAAAATGATATTGAACAAAATCCAATTACTTTTCAATCATTAATATCAAATGCTATGTATATATGGCATTAAAAACAAGATTGTTTGATACACGTGAAAAGGTGTTTGATATATGAAAGGTTATTTGAAACAAAATTGAAAAAATAAAATAAAATATTCTCAAATTACTACGAAACATATCATTTTCGTGTTAAAATTAAGAATTTTTTAAAGAATGTATGAACAAATTATATTAATGAACCCATAGTGGAAGAAAGAGAGAAAAATTTATAATTTCTGACCAGAAAGCATTGTTATAACAATTGTTACAAATATCGTGCTGCCATCTAGCGTGTTTAGAGAACATTTTAAAATATTGTTCATTTTCGTTGATTAATTTGTATTTTGCAATCTATCACATGTTTAATTGTTTTATTAAAGTGTCAATCAAAATACAAGACTCCAGAAAAATGATAAAATCAAGAAATATTTTTTTTTTTTATAATACCAGCAAAAACATAAATCCCTTTATTAAAAAAAAACAGCAAATTAATTTAAGAAAAGATAATAAATGAAGGAAAAATATTAAATTTACTGATTGCTGTTCAAATGTAAGAAAATCTTCCCTCCTCCTCCTTCAAAAAACTTCAAACAACATAAAGAATTGTACAAATTATGAGAAAGAAAGATATAAAAAATATTACTCTTAATTTTCGTGGGATACGTAAGCTGTGCTGCCATCTATTGCTCTGAAAACGATTCAGTCTAAGCCATAAATGCAATAATGGAGAATATTTTTTTTAAGAAAAATAGTGTTAGTTTCAAAAAAATTTACATTATACTCGTAATACAGTACAATTTTAATAATAACATTCAGTTTACTTATGGAATATTTATATCGCTAAGAAATATTTATTCTAATATTTTTTTAATTACATTTTATCGTGTGTTCTTATTTAATATCCTAACAAAGTATTAAAGTGTATTTTAATAATTTAATGATTGCTCTTATTTTAATGTCTTATTTAATAATTGGTTTTTATGGGAGAATGATCTTTTTGCTATTCAAGATACTATTGTTTTAATTGGATCACCTTTGGCGTAACAGATCACATATCAAATTTTTTTACCGCTTGCTTCAATTTTAATTACATATAGCTTAAATATATTCAAATTAATAATACAACGTTAGCTTTAATTTTTATTACATGTAGCTTAAATATATTTCATTTAATAATTTATCGCTTGATTCAATTTTAATATCGAAAAAGTTTACTTTTGTCCATTTCTCGATATTTCATCGTTTACTTTATATCTTATAATCAATTGAGTAATTTAATAATAATTATAAAAAACTGCTCACCTTGGGTGGCTAAATCTGTTCTTTTTAAAACTTTGCATAGAAAAATTATTTTATTTTTTATTTATTTATTTATTTATTTATTATTGTTAATAACATTGGCAATGGTTTTGTACTTTAAAATATTTCATATATGTTAATAAAATATGCATCAGGAATTTGAAAGAGGTATTATGTATTCTTGATCATAATTTCTTCTGCGGAGCCTAGAACTCGGAAAAACGCTTGTGTTATGATTAATATTCATTTTGAATTTATATCTTTTTTTTGAAAATTTAATAGTTATTAATTTAACTTTATTTGAAAATTTAACAGAGATTTCGGTGAAATTTTGAATTGCCCAATCAAATGATAATAACTACGAAGAGAAGAAAAAAAATTGACATTATTTTAAGTACATACACAAAATTAAAACTGAGATAGTTTTTCAAATCACATATAAAACAAAATATTATTGAAGTATGGGAATCGCGAGAGAAACATACACATATATTTATTACAGTTTCTTTTTTTTTCCTGTAAAGAAAGAGAGGAGAGGGAATCAGGCATTATTTTAGAATAAAATAAAAATTTTGAATTTATATTTTATTAAATTTTATAGAGTACAAGAACTGAGAGCAAGAAATAATTTCTGAAACGTTTGAAATTTATATCTAAACTATATTTAAATGGCGCCATTTATCCGTTCAATAAAACCAAGCATATTAATATGGATTTACAAATAGTTATTTATTAGTAAACAATTTAGAGTAGTAAGTCTATTTGCATACTTCTATGTTATTGTCTTATTGTAATAAAGAAAATAAGCAATGAGTTATTTTTACTAACGCTGTCGCTCTCTCAAAAATCCAATATAAATGCAAATACATAACTTTTTTCAAAACTTTTTCTCTTTATACCTAATTGAAATTTCATACAAACTTTCTTATTCAGTTATAGAAAGTTATTTCCTATTTAAAAAAAAGTTCTTAAATTGAATTCTTGAAGTTTAAAATAAAGATACTCTGCAAACAGATAATTCAAATAAGGAGGGGGGGGATGCAAAAAATTTTTAATTTTTCTAACAGTTATGTATACTGTTGATTGCAAAAATTTTTTCCTAAGAAATCACTTTAGATATTTTACAAATGTTACTTTCAAAATATGAACTTTTAATGAACTCTGAAAAGCAAACTTTTATACGAAACAAATAACTCTTAAAATGAAACCATGTTATTTTGTTCGAATACATTTAATCAAATAAAAATAATTTCTTAAAAGTCATTTATTGAAACAGAAGTCAATAAAGACTTCTGTTTCAATATTTTGCTATTAGGCAAATCTCTATTTATAGTAACATGTTTTAAATCACGATTAATCATTACATAATAGTGTGATATGTACCTTCTTCTTCTGTGGTGATAGTCAAGTCTTGGCTGGACCCGCTGCGACCTAAAGCATTTTCCGCATATACTTTAAACACGTACGTAGTTCCAGGACTTAATCCAGTGACAGTTACTTTTGTCTCAGAAGCGGACACTCGTACACTTTCCAAAGGTTCATCCTTGGCTTCTTTCAATATAAAAAAGTGAAAATTGTCATTTATAACGTTTAAGCGTTTTATTTGCATAAGCAAACGTTTATATTTGTAAGTAACGTTTATATTTGCTTAAGCAAATATAAACATTTTAACCAATAAAAATTTTAAAAATAGCTTTTGCATAAAAAACAATATTTTTGTTGAGCAGGATTAGTAAAATCATATTTGATTTATCAACAGGGAAAACAACCCCGACCTTTTCAAATTAAAAATAATTATCAATCACTTTTTTTTGAAAATAACGTTAAAGATTGATTCCTGGCGCCATCTATTAGTTAGAATTAAAATCAGAATGAATCCGTTAAAATTTAAAAATTAAACTTAATATTTTTTTTTTTTTTACCAAAATGATATGGAATAAAACACATTTCGAAGTATATTCAAGTTATTGAATGATGCGTTATTTTTATACATAAGTAATTATCTATTCCAAACTATAAACTGAGCGCTGATTTAGTGATAAAAAATATTTGTGCAATATATTTGCTTACTAGCATCAGAATTAAGTAGAAAATTTAAATGAAATTTTTTTTTCTCCAGAAAAATTATGATGTAAGAAGCTATTGCAAACAACTATTCGAACCAATTTCAAATTTGAAACACAGTTTTCAAAGTAAAATCTCATAAATTTTATATAAATGGTAGATAAAATCATTTCACGAAGTAGAAGAGCATAATTGTTTTTTGTTAGCTACCCAGATAATAACGAAAAAGTTTTCTAGCATAATATCTTCCTTTATATCCAAAGAGCCTATTCGAGAAATTTAATTTTTAAATTCGTTCAAGCACCTAATTGTGCTGCAAAGAATTATCACGATGTATATGAAATAAGAATGGTTATTCTAAAAGAAGTTATAATTCGTAACGGACGTAATATTTTCTCTCAAATTTACAAATCTGCAACTCCTAATACTTCTCTTTTTTTCTTTTTTTCGGAAGGGGGAGGAGAAGGGGAGTAAGTGTAAAATGTTGAATAATTTTTTTTTTTAAAAAAAAGTTAATATATATAAACATACGCCGCACATGTTTTTAAAAATAAACTAGAGAATTTGAAGAAATTTTATCATTATAAAATATACATATGAATATAATCAATGAAGGCTTTTTAGGATTATGAACCCTCGCTTTAAATTTGCATTTATGATAAATTCTTTGACGAATGCAATTTTTGCAATTTTAATGGTAATATTCTTATATCCTCATGTCATTCGTCTCATCAAATATTTAACATAATAACGTTTGCAATATAGAGGAATCGGTAGAATTTAATAAATTCCTGACAAACTTGCATAGCGAAAAAAAATTCATTTTAACCACAAAAACTTAAACGAAATTAATTTAGCTTAAAACATTGTACTTCAAAAACTCTCAGCAAGCAATTTTGTTTCTAATAGATGTAAATAAACTCATTTATGATGTAACCAAGCACTAATGCTTAAGAAAAAAAAATCAAGCAATATTTTTATTTCTCTATTTCCTACTGAAAATATAGTCTAATGCAGATTTTATGTAACCAGTTTCTTACGTTTATGTTGAAACATCTTTGAGTGCTGGCAACGTTCACTTCCAAAGTTTAAGAAAAAAAATCTTCCTGCAGACCAATTCCAGTTGAAAGGGCCTGATTTCAAGAGTTTCTATGTTATTGCTATCTTTGGTTGTATTAGTTTCATTAATAAAATTTTAGACAAAAAATTTATTTTTGAAGCGACTCTAATCTTTGAAGATGAAATTGACTCTTAGTGTTTTAATTTTTATTTTTTTATATTTAAGTTTTCTTTCTCGTGCCCATTTGAGAGGTTTCGTGAAAGCATGCTTTTTACATACATTGATATATTGCTTTTAATATGTAGAGATACGAGTACATTATTTCAACAACTATAACAAGAACATTTTACACAAAATAACACCCAAGAGAGGTACTAACAATTTAGTGATATGTAATTTAAGTCTACTATGCTATTCGTTGTAAAACGATAACTACAAGAATTTTTGAGAATAAATTGTTAACGATAATATAATTTCGGTGAAAATACCTCCATTGAGTTGAAATATAATTAAAACGTAATTCACTTTCTAGATTCCTATATGATTATATAAATAATGGTATTGTTAAGATGGTAATCTTATTATCATTTGGAATTACTACGTCTAGAAACTCAGTTATAACAATTATGGAGAAAGGGAATTTTTGTTTCTACGCTTAATTATGTATACTTTTTTTATCATCGGTTAGATGTTCTAATATTTAATGTAGATAACTTGAAGCAGTGCGATTCGTTAATTAAACGTCTCTAATATTGTTATCATTTATATGCATACAGAGTTAAAGGCATTGATGTATTCTAGCTACATTTTATAAATTGCTTTGTTACTGAAAGCATTTATAATAGTTTAATAATATTGTTTAATAACTTTTTGAATTCAAAAATACTATTTGTTTTTGTGTATGCTTTCTTATTTTTGCTCTTTTTGGAATATGAAAAGTGTTTTGAATGTTTTTTTCAAGCTACCTATAACCAGAATGGATACTTAACTTAATACAAAAGTTATCTTTAATTCACCTAATTTTTTGACTCATATGAAGATTTTTAGCCAAATTTAATTAAAAAAACCCGGGAGATACAAAACATTTTTTTTTCTTCTTTCAGTTAAAAAGCAATATTTACGATATTTTAGGTTAAGACAATTGATAATTACGTACTTTTTAATACTTTCTGAGAACGAAAGCCGATTTAATAAAAAAATTTTTTGGAAGGTATTAACCAGTAATAATGCGCTAAATGCATTAAACTCACAGAATTTCAAAACTCTAATAAATATGCACCACCTATATTTTAATTTTCACCTTCTTTCTATTATTGACAAGTACCTATGGTTTAAATAATATATATATATATATATATATATATATATATTATCAATCACATTTTCAAAAATAATGAACATAATAAAAGTCAAAGTACCCGAGATATACTCCAAAAAATTTTAATATTTTCGTTTTAAAATACTGATTCATGTGTTGTTATTTATGTTTGGTTGTGATTGCAAATTATCAAAACTATCATCAACTGCTCATCATGTAATTTTAAATACTGCAGGATTCATTAATTTCATTTTTTTTTTATGAAAAAACGAGATTAAATTTTAAAAAAAGAAGAAATCATAGCATTGAAGTTGGATTTTATGAAACTAAAATGTTAAAAATAATTTTGAAAGAGAAAGAATTTAAAAAAAATATTTTGAAGAGAAAATTTTGTTTTGTATAAAACTTTCTTGCATGAGTGGGAGTAGTTAAGCTATTTAGTATACCTAGGAATATTAAAACATGTGTAATGGCAAATAGATTACTGGATTACTGCAGAAAAATTAAATATTTTTTACTTTGAATTCTGATTAATTTCAGCTTCTCAAATTTAAATGCCTGTTGAAATATTTTTAAATCATCAATCCTTAGTTTTTTAATTTCTTACTTATTACTTTATTGTTAAGTTCATTTTACTTTTTTTGTTGTGCCAAATCAAATATAACAAGTATTCTAAAAACAAATATAACAAAAATTTTGAAATGTAATAACATAATTATCTTTCTCTGCTTGATAAGCTCAAAATTTTCTGTTATTTTATTCTTCCTGCATATCATTACCTTTTATTCATAATGAATAAATTAATTTGAAATAAAAGTGAATATGAAATTTTATAATTTGGAATAATAAATATTCTTATTGAAAGAACGTATATGAGTAGATATATCTTTGTACATGTTTTGAGACTTGAGAAAAGCCCCTTTCTAAAAATGATTTTTTTTATCATATCATCTTTGGGACTTATTACCTTACAATTAAATTATCTGGTAGAAATAAGAATAGATAATAACAACAAAAACAATTTAAGGCTTCCGATTTATAACGTTTTAGTAAACGTATGAAATTTAACCGAACATTTTCAAATCATCTCTAATAATTATTTGCAATACAAAAAATTATCTTAGGGAAGGAGATATGTTGTGAATAATTAATGCGTTTGAATAATTATCTATGATGCTTTTTTTATTTATTTATAAACTAAATATATACATCTCGTCAATTTCGGAGAATATTGTTTTCAAATACTAATTTTTTTTTCAGGTGACCTCATAAATTTTAGAAATAAACGTATGCCTATGAAAGGCTGAACAAACAAAATGAGAGAAATGTTTCATTCAAAATTCTTAAAAATCGTTCACATGCCTTATATTCTGGAATATAGCAAAAACATCAATTATTTAGCTATTTTAGATAAAGATCCAATTCATTATTATTCTTAGAATCAAAGTATAAACCGAAAATTAATCTAATAGAAACGTTTTCAATTATTGGATCAATATGCTAATAATACTTAGCTGCCATATAATTAAAAAGAAATTGATTTTTTTTTAAAGAATTCATTTGAAAAAAAAACTAACAATTTTAAAACTATATATTCAGTTACATGTAATTGAAATGTTGAGATAAGTGTTAGATGCATAATTAGTTACAGTAATGAGTTTTTTAAACTCATGCAAGACAATTAGATAATTAAATGTTTTTGAAAAGCAATTTCAATATTTTTAGAAGAAAAGTTCCAGAGTTTCTAAAGTTCGCATCGGTAAAGATTTGATGTAAATGACCAATAACATAAAAATTTCAGCTCTCATTAAGCTAAATAGGGTTAACCAATTAATAAAACAGAACGAATTGAGCCTTCTCGAGAAATAATATACTATTTATATCTTTGTTTATTCGGTTTATTTATTTAAAAAGTTATGTAAAAAGAATGTTTATTTTTTAATATGCATACAATGTACTCAGTTTTTATAATCAGAATATTATAAATATCTACGATTAATATTTGGACTGGATATTTTATTTTTCTCTTGTGGAAACAAGCAAAGAAAAATGATGACTTGTCAATAATCTGCTAAGAAAGTTTGATTTGCTTTTCCTTGGCATATTTTCTACTAATTAAAACTAGTATTTTAAGTCAGTTACATATTCAAGTGGTATACATTTATCTACAATCCTTCTCAAATTTGAAAGGACAGTCGAGATCCAAAGTTAAAAATACTTTTGAGCGAGAGTACGTAAAACACACTTAATGGATCTATTCTAAAAACCTGTCTTAATTCTTAAATTATATAATAATTAATTATCTTAATTCTTGAATTATAAATAAAATCTTAAGCTGTTACTTTCTCAAAATATAAAAACAAAATGACAGGGAAAGAATTCCAAAATAATTTTTTCTACATTGTTAGGTGCTCATAATTATAAGGACAATTAAGAATTTGTTGGTTTATTTAAGATCGATATGTAATTTGTTTTAACTTCAAGTCTAACCTGATTCACATATCCAAAATTGTCTATGATGGACATTAAATTGGCGCGAAGAAAATAACTTGGGAAAGTCGAAGAGCGAAATACTAATTAGACGCAAAATGTGAATGTGAATTCGACGTATTGATACAGAAATTTAAAAATCTAAAATTAATGTAGAAAATGTGATCAAACTTGGAATTGATGATTCGAAGTGAAATTGTGCAAATTCAAAACTGTCTCACTGAAACTGAAAGTGAAATATCCGTCCTGTCACTCTACAAATAATGTCTGCTTTCGAAATTTTCCATTGAACTGAAGGATAAACTTTAAGGTCATTAATTCCACGTTTCTTAAATAATTGTAAATCCGCAAAGTATGTTAAAATGAATTTAAAAAAAACCAACGTTAACCGACAGACAAAATGATACAAATAGCAACTGTGCTAAAAAGCATTACATACAACGAGAACTGGAAAAATTTTATACTTTTGGAGGAGAAACGCTCAATCTTGATGCTCCAGATTGTTTTAACTAATTGGCATGAACTTCAGGAAAGAGAAGATATCAAATGGAGCAGGCGTCTTAAAGGTGGATCTTTGATGTTCAGGGGAGTGGTTTCAGCTAACGGCAAAATGGATTTAGCAATTTTGTCCTTTATTATGAGCACTAAATCCACGAATCTTGGATGTACAACTCTTTGCACATATTTACTTTTAGGGGGAATAAAATCTTTGTTTTATATAAGATGGAACATATTTTTACATTTCTAGAGCAGCTAAAAATAGTTTGAAGAAAGAAACATCAATATTTTTGACTTGGCTAGCTAATTCTTAAGACCTAAGAATAATATAAAATGTTTAGGATTATCTTGTTAAAAAATGTATGAGAATGAGATGCGGTATTAGTCATTTGAAGAGCTTGAGGATAACCTCTATGCAACATGGGATGATATTGATTTTGAAAATTTAAAAAAAAAAGAAAAGAAAAGAAACAAAGAAGAGCTTGTTGAAAGTATGCCAGGTAAGTATGCCATTATCACATTAGAAAAGAAGGACCCACAAAATATTAACTCACATTAAAACTTCAAAAAGCGATCGAAAACCTAACCGTCCTTAATACTGCGAACTAATTAAAATTTGATTTTTTCACTGTATTTTTATTTTATCAAACAGAAAAATGATAAAAGTTTATAAATTTTATAAATATTGTTTTTATACATATACTTTCAATTAATAAAGATTACATTAATTTATTTCACTCATAGTTTTTCCATTGCTTTATTAAATTAAAATATCCTCCATCTTTATAATTATGAGAAAAAGTGTATTTTCTCACCATTAATATAATCAAAAATTGAAATGCTGCTAAAAATTCATCTTTTAAACTTGTTTACCTTCTTATATGTTGTTCACGTACAGCAGACCGATTTCATAACTGGAGATGACAATGTTTGTTCTAAGATGTCATACGAGATACTCGTGAGATCAGAATGACATGCTGGAATTCCACAAACTCTAGAAATTTGGAATGTCAATAATCTCTGCTTGCATGCTAACGCTTTTAAGATCATGAAAATAAATTGAACCTCATATATCACTCTATTGTCTCGATGGCACTCAGTTCAAAATAAATGTACATTCGAATAACTAGAATTAGGATATATGTGTAACAGAGTTATATGTTCAGTATTTTACATTCTTATTTTAACTGTTCTTATTTTTTAGCTCTATCAGTGGATTAAAGCATTTTACCCAAAAGATAAGCCCAAACTACATTAATTTTTTTTTTTTAAATTTGAATATATGTGGATATTATAACAATTAATACATAAAATTGTTGATTTCTAACGTGTTTCATTAATGCATATAAACAAGGTAGTAATGGGGGGGGGGGAATGAAAATCATTCACGTATCAAAAGAATAAGGCTGTACTAATAACGGAAAGAAGATAATGCTGATTTTTAATTTTGAATGAGAATCTTTAATAAATCACGAATAAAGTTTATAAGTACTAAATTTATTTTCCGTACTGTAATATTTATACGTCAAAATCTAATCATAAATCATGAAAAACGGTAGCATTAATCAATCTTTATAAATATGTTATGTCAACAGTATAACTACCAACTAACACAACAAATAAATATGTTTAAAAAAGCAAATTAAATTAAGCTAATAGAAGCATATATTTCAAAATATTAGTTTTATTTACATTAGCCCTGTACAATAATCTGCAAAATGAGTTTCAAACCGTTTTGATAAAACAGCAATATCGTGCGTAAATGGCCTAGAAGTTTTCATCCCTTATTCCGACTTAAGACAATATAGATTAAATTGAGTTACAAGCATATAACATATCTGACGAACTTCTCAACTAACCGTAAATATTTTTCTAACAAATAATTTCTTCAAGTTAAAAATAATATTTATTATGTTTGCATTGATTTCAAAGAATTAACAATTATGTCTGTGATTTAGCCAGCTTTGAAGATTTTCATCTTATCAAACCCAACATAAAAACATAAAAAAGAGTTTAAAATACAATAATGAACAGAAATGTTATTCATATACTAATATAATCCATAAAAAATAGAGCAGATAATATCAGACAGAGTCCACTAAGTCAAATAATTCATCAACGATATTCCAGTCAATTGAAAAATAGAATAAATTAATAAATAAATAACCTTTTGAATTCATACGAATATTATTATTTTATTCTATTTTTAAATTGTCTGGAATATTGGAGATGGATAATTTGATATAGTGGATCACCGGGAAAAAAATACAACATTTTAAGCTCCTAATCTTCCCACACATAATGAAGGTTTCTTTAATAGTAATAATAATAGTTAAATTATACATGTATTTTTTCAGAGGCATATTAAGATAATGTACCAATTTTATTATCAAGAAATAATCAAACATTAGATTATCTTCAGTAAAAAGTAAATTATTAGTTTGATCCATTTTTTTAAAGAAACGTTAATGGTTGATGATGGATCCCTTATGAAATGTTAAACATCGGAGTATCGAAACATTATTGCAAAATGGCAAGAAGTTTAATCAGTAGGATATGTAGTTTTTGAAATATTTTATATAATATTTAGAATAGAATTTCCGAAATAACTTATTAATAATGATAGATTCTACTTTAAGATAATAACTATACAAAATTCATTCGGTATCTAGATAAACTTTTAAAATTAATTCGATATAGGATGCTTGAAAAAGTTAAGCTGTCTTTGTACGCTTTTAAAAATGAATAAAATCTGTTTGAAGTGATTATTTTCACCATCATTGGCAAAATTACATTTACAAAATATGGTTAAAATATTGATTGCTATTCTTTTTGTAGTATGTTAAATGCTTTTTTTTTCTCAAAGTTTAACAACTTTAGACTTTTTAGAATCTATTTTGCAAAAACAAATTCGTAAGGAGTCTTCTATTTAGCACTTATTTCCCATCAAATAGTTTACTGAGATATCTTTAAAAATATATTTGAGGAGGAAAAATATGCATACATTTAATTTTTATCTCATTGATAAATTTAGCAGATTGCTGAGGATCTCAGGAAAACATTGAAAATTTAAAAAAAAATTATAAATTGGGAGCACTAGGTGTTGACAATTTCAAATTTTCAGAATAACTCTAAGAAAGGATTTTAATGAATCATTGAAGATAGCAACTCTATTATTCCGCACTATGACATTTTATGGAAATGAATCTCAAATTTATATCTTCCTTGTTACAAATTTATGCTACCATATATTATTCAATACAAAAATCATCATAATAAACGGTATGATGTTTTCCGAAATTTTTTGAAGGGAGAAATTCCAATTTTGAAATGAAGGATTATTCTCTCAAAATTTATAACAATGCAAAGCATTGATTATTTGTTATTATTTCACCATTTCAATAACTTGTATGTATCTTCATATAAATTTATAGAAGTAATCTTTGAAGAAGTCAAAGTCAAAATTAATCAAAAACAAATCGAAATTTTTAAAAAGTTATCATTTGTTTCGAACAGTTTCGTTTTATGTAGTTAATAAAGCGTTAAAAATAACAGAAAATATTCCTTCAGACAAAAAAATATTAATAAAATTTTTTTGCATATTCCATTTTGATATTGAGGTAAACGAATACGTTAAAAAAAGTGAATTTTCGCAAAAAAAAAAAAAAAAAAAAAAAAAAAAAAAAAGATCACATTTTCAGATTTTGGGTTCATCGAATAAAGCATTTATTTAGCTTCACAAAACTATTCTTATTTTATTTCTAGTTCATTTAAAAGCCAAGATATCGAAGAATTAGTGAAGCTCGAAAAACGAAAAGTGGGTTTTTAAATGACCGGAAGTCAGTATTTAAATGCCCTTTAATGCCAAACTGAATTGAAATATCATATTTCTTTTTAATATAATTTTAACAACATTTGATTTAATATTTAAAATAATTATGCCTTTTGATAGTATTTGACAACGTAGAATTTGATGAAATCTGACAATAATAGTTTTATTTACATGCAGTTTGATTTAAAGACAACTGAGCATGTTTTGTTTCAAAACGTATGTTATAAACTTTTATTTTATATAATATTACTGAATTATTATCTGTTATAGTTATGTTAGTTAGTATTTTTAAAGAAATGAGATGTAACAAAAATAAAATTTTCTGTAATTTTTTCGAATTTTGTTTATTCTTGGTGTATACCAGGTGTGGGTAAATAGTGACCCATGGATCACATAAGGACCCCTAAGTTGTTGTTTGTAGCCAGCCAAGTCTCTTAGAAAATTCTGACTTGGAACAAGATTTCCTTCCCATGAATAAAATCATTTAAAACAAATTAGATCTCTTTGTAAGACAAGCAGGGGAAATTAATATTTATGATTTATGTTATGAAAACAGGAAGAGCTTGGCAGTGTTTCTGCAAAGATTAGGCATCATCTGTAGTGTTTGAAGGACGAAATCTCAAGAAGATTTCTCAGGACTTAATGAAAAATTGAGCCTAGATTCAATTTGCTCTCTTTTACCATCATTGCTGATATTATCACAACACGCTAGGAGCTGCTGATTGAACATATTAGCATGTAATCAGATCACATTGTGAAATAAATGTTTAATGCTGTGACATTAGAGGATTCTTACAACTTATTTTCTGCAGAAAAATTTCCATGCAGAATGAAATATGCTGGGAAAATATTCCCTATATTTGGGTCTATAAATATTTAGAACCAAGTTTTCTTGCTTGAAAATCAACAAGAGTAAATACAGGTGCTCCATTATAGACATTAACATGCAGGCAGTAATGAAAATCTCAGGAAGCAAAAAAAAACTGTACATTTTTCTCCTTAAACTGGTTCTTAAATTAAATGTGCTTGCAATTATGAAAGATATAAAATTAATACATTAAATAAATTGAAAAAAAACTGTCGCTATTTTAATTAAATTATATGTATTGATTTTCATAATACAATTTATATCTTTTCTGAAATGCTATGTTAATGAATGAATGCAATCATGTTAAAAGGTGCGTCTCGCCGCTAGCTATATATATATATATATATATATATATATATACGTGTGTGTTTTATGTATATACATGTTTTTAATTTAGGATATTTAAATTAAATGATCTTTTAAAATTCACTGATTTCTTATATATATTACAAACTTATTAGCCGATACACTCTCAAATTATCCATTAAATTATGCAATCACACGCTCCTAAAATCTGTTGAATCAACTTTCGCATAGTCATAAATTTGTCGGAAATTATCCCTACTAGACAGATTGACTTCACCAAAGTGCCTCAGAATCACTTCATTTTATACCACGTGGGTTACAACGTGATCTGGAGAAATTCCTACCTATTCGAAGGTAAAGTAAAATTTTCTCTCTTCTGTTGTAATCAAGCGTTAAAGGTGGAACTTAGGTAGTACAAAAACCAGCTGTGAGTTCTGACATTATAATTCTATCAAATGCAACTGGTGACGAAGTTTTCACGATATGTGAATGGTTGACATCGAAGAATTGATTCTAGAAAGCCCTTTGGATGAGAGCGATTTGATCCAATTTATGACAGTTCATAATAATAAAGAAGTCGATAATGACGAAGTCGAAGATGAAGTTCTGCTACTAACAGCTGATTTAATTCGCGAGGGCTTGAAATTTGCTACAAGTATGGAAATATATTTTTTTTTGAAATAAAAATGAATTATTTTTGTTTTATAAATATGTAATATGGATTTCTTTATTACTTTTATTGCACGGTTTTTTGGGATAATAAATAAAAAATTTTCATCTTACTAGATTTTTTAATGTTATGGAACATTCCCCCAAACTTACATTTTGTCGCTTGTATTTTTTACGCGAATTTTTTTGCACGGTTTTCTGAGGAGCGTGTCCACCGTGTAAAAAAAAAGAGTTGGGTGTATACACACACATACACATCTCTCTCTCTCTCTCTCTCTCTATATATATATATATATTATATGTAGAGAGAGAGAGAGATAAAGAGAGAGATGTGTGAGTGTCTATACACTCAACTCTTTTTTTACACACACACACACACACACACACACATATATATATCTGAGTGTGTGTGTGATTTTATATTTTCATTTCCTTTCAACAATATAACCAAAATGAAATAAATATTTTACACATAAAAAACATTGCGTTTAGATAAGCGTTTTTTCGCAAAACTCTGAGAATTACTCAAGAACAAGTATTTAAGTGAAATTAGTCAATCTAAGAATACTTTCAAAATCAGATTACTGTTAAATATTCTGTTATGTTCCAGAAAATCTGAAAAGCAATACATTTCATTATGTTAATAATACGTAGTGCGAAACGTTTTGTCAAGGATAAAATTTATTTTGAGCAATTTTTTATTCAATTATCTGATAAAAATTTTTAACAAGTTTTCACATATGTGTGAGTTTATAACTTTTTTTTTTACCTGAAATGAAATTTTCAGACAATTTCTTTTTCCTACTGAAACCGGAAAAGGATACAGTGTATTTGAGATACATAAATTTCACTATTAATAAGTAACATTTTCCTTATCGTAAAAATATCAATTATTTAAAAATTTACAATATAAGTATACTTTCTTATACAATAACTGTCATTTGCAAAGATTTATTTAATAATTATTCATTTAACAATTAACATAATTCAAATTAAAATTTATATAGATTTTTAATTTTCAGAAGTTCTTGTTATCTTTATTCATCATCAACACTTATTTAAATTTTTAGTTGTTAACTTAAGAATCTAGTTAACAATTTTAATTTATTAATTTGATTATATATCCCATCACATTAAAAAAGCTTTTATCGAAATTACTACATCTTTACCTTCTTTAAAACCCATTCTTATCTTGTTTTAATTATAATTTTATCAAACAACTTAATTGCCAGTTAAAGCTGACACTTCTATAACAAAACTCATTCACAGAGTAGAAAAAGAAAGACAAAACATGTGAAAAAGTAGAGACTATTTAAAAGGATAATTTTAATTATTCAAATTTTAAACTTTTGATGACGCCATTATTCGAGACATTTCTGAAAGAGAAGAATACTGTCACACCTCGTTACAAGTAGAATAAATTAAGAAACACTCACTCCGACTTTGATTATAGACGACGATGTAACCTGTAATGGGGCTATTCCCGCTAGATGGCGCTGTCCACGAGAAAGTAATTTGACGGCTGGTGACTTGAAGCAGCTGCATTCCTTCGGGGCTCTCGGGAGGTGCTGGAAAAGACGACCCCCAAGGGGGTGGAATCGTTAGAGATAAGAGAAGACAAGGGAGAAAAAGTGTTAACAGGCGTGAGTTAACGAGATTGGAGTGAATCGCGAGGCCTCCTCCCCTCTTTTGCTTTTCCCCTTCAGCTAAATTACCGGAGGGCACTGATTATTCTATCGTTAAGGAACTACTAGCATTTAAGAACGTTGAGGGTGATGAGTATTGAATAAGCGGATCGGGCTGAATATCATATTCCTTTGTTGGAATTTTTCAATCTAATATATAGTAAACGATAGAAAGATTTAGGTGATTAATAAACACTAATCGTAGAAATAATGTCTGTGTAAGGTTCTGAATTTCAAAGTTGCACCTGAAAAGTTTCAAAGAAGGAATTTGGATTTCGAAATGGCTTTCGTAATGAACTGTGCTGCGAAAAATCCTATGGAACTGAACTATATTTGCACGTCGTTTGCGAGGAGATAATTCTAACACCTTGTTGAACAATTGTTTTTCAGTAATAGAATTTTATTTTTATGTAATCAACGATCTATTGACGGAACTTAATCGAAAAATTTAAAATAATTATTAATCATAATTATATTAAATTTTTTAAATAATTTAATTTTTTTCATAGAGTTTTTTTCAAAAAGTTGGAATTCGTACTTCTGAAAAATTATTTAAATTTTAAAAAAAAAATCTTATCAAATTATTTTACTTGAATATTGATAATATGCGAAAATATCTACATAGCTCAAATAAAGCAAAAATTCAGTTTCTGTACTCAATTCTCACTTTTTCATCAAAAATCGATAATTACATTCTGAGATGATAGAAAAAAAAGGCTATTTTATATGATATATATGAATCTATGTACATGATATGCGATGTTCAAAAACTACGAATACTTATGAAAGCTTTTGTTAAAAAAATTTTATGCTGAATAAAATAAGAATTTTAAGTTGTAAATAAATTAAAAAGTTTGATCCAATTTTGTAAATAAATAAACAAAGTAAAATTTATAATATTATTTAGCGTTTGCAAGCATATTTGTAAGTAAGAATTATTTGGAAAATCAGTGATGGGATTGGGGGAAGGTAATGGGAGGCAATATTTTAGAAAAAAATTACATTTTTACTTCTTTTTATCCACCTAAATCTAGGAATGAAACATTTGTATAAACCCTGTTGTCTTACTGCTTATTTACATTACCTTTTTTGTTTCTTTTGTCATTAAAAAGTTACTTAGATGAAATATGCATAAAATGTAATACTATGATGCATCGCGTTGGTTGCTAGACTCATGCGTAACGGTTAACAGTTTCATTACGAACTACAAGAAATAATGGAGACTCGCGCATCAGATGTAGCATATGCAGTGAGGAAAGTTAACCTTTATGGATGAACGTGTGGAAGTCTGCGGCATGCGGAAACAAAGACACTTAACGTAGTTTAAATACAGATAATAATATATGAATGAAAAAATTATTTTACATTGTACGTCTTTCTTTCTATAATATAATCGAACATTGCACAGCTTTGAATACCTTATGAAATGTTATTTAGCACAATTAATCTACATGAATATTTTTATTTTTCCTTTCATATTTCATAGTACAATGCGGTATGAAACAAAGCCTCTTGAATGAACTCTAATTATTAGCTAATTATTCATTTTTGGTGTTTATTTTAAACAAGCCTTCTCTTAGAATGGAATTATCACTGATGATTTTAATACACGCATAATTTTAGTACATAAATATTTAATTGTAATAAATGTATGAAAGCTAAGTATAAACTAAATGAAATTATGATAAAAACTTACAAATAGTATTAATAAAAAAATAATAGAGTATTAATAAAAATTTCAAAAGAGAAAAAAAAACCGATTACACACTAGTATAAAAACTAAACCCAAGTGAAGTTCGTATAAACTGTCAACTTTTACTTCTATGTTCAAATTCGCTCAGAAAGCTTCAAAATCTTACCATTTTGTAACTGTAATTTAAAATTGTGTATGCGAATATGTCTACCTCCCTGATATTTCCCGTTATTTTTTGTTAACTAAATTTATTTCCCTCCCACTTCAAATTATAGCTCCCAATCGCTGCAACTATGGAAGATTATAAACTTTAAAATGATTTTTAATACATTGCTGACCATTAAAATAGCAACACCAGGAAGGAATGATATGACGAACATCAAAATCACATGAAATGAAGAAGAGTTTGGGATATGCCAATAATTAGGATTTCAACGCACTTATTAATATAACGATGACAAACATATTATGAGGTCAAACCTGCAAAATAGTACGAGCACATCACGGGCCATTACTTGGGAAATTGGCATGTTTGCAGGACGCTCAGTATCCGCTCGTATGATCCGACTCTGTTTGAAGCAGAGTGAACTATCAGCAAAGCAAACATCACTTCGGCTTCCCTTGACAATGCAGTATAAAGAAAAACGGCGACTATTGTGCAACCAGTGACAAAGCTGGATACAGGAGAAGCAGAATGTCGTCTTTTCAGACGAATCAAGGTTCTACGTGTAATATTCTGATTTCCGTATACGTGTCTGGGGGATCCGAGGAGACTGCTCGTCACCTGCTTACATTCGATATCGGCATAAGGGCCTGCACCTGATGCAATGTATTGGTCAGCTATTGGGTACACGACACGCACAACACGTGTTCGGATCGACAATAATTTGAACGCAGATCGGTACATTTCTGACGTCTTAGCTCAGTGGTTGTGCCCTATCTTCGAGGCCTGTCAAACGCCATCTTCCAACAAGATAATGCAAGAGCACATGTTGCACGTCTTATTCTTATCTTCCTCGATATACAAGGTATTCGATTGTTGCTATGACCTTCCTGGTCTCTAGATGTGTCACCCATTGAAAACATATGGTCATGGGTTGATGAAGACTGGCCCGCCTCCCCTCTCAGTTAAAACTCTTGATAAAAAGTGGCATAGACTTGAAGTAGCATGAAATGAGTTGCCCGTTTCGGTCATCCAAGCCCAGTTCGACTCCATTCCTAACTGGTTAAGGACCGTTTTAGCTGCCAGGGGTAGCATCTGTTTCTACTAATTTGACACCCCCGTAAAATCTCAAACTGCTTGCTAATTTAATCATTTTGTCGTCAAGCTATACTTTTTATCTATAATAAATACCTTTTTTTGTATTTGTTATCCTTCATGCTGTTGCAATGTTAATGGCCTATGTAGTTTCTGATTAAAAACAAAACAAACAAAAATGTGAAATTCATAAGATAGTATATATTGATACGCTAGAACACCTCATTAAGTTGGATCTTTTTAACTCGAATATCTGGATAACCCAGATAGGTTTACATAAATAATTTTATTTTTATTTTTATAAATTTTTGTAATAATATTTATTTGTTTCATCCACGTATTTTGAAGAAAAAAATCATTTTTCCTATTTGAAATTTGCTAACAGATATAAATATATGAAAGGAAAGTGAGATGAAGTGCTCCGTGTAAAATCAGCAAAACAAGTTAAAATTTTTATCACCATTTAAATGACATAGGGACCTACATTGTCTAAATAAAAAATGTGACAAGACAAGCTTGAATGCACTTCTGTTGTTCACAAAGTTGACATCATTATCTTCTAAAAATATGATTCATACTCTAGATATGCTCAACACAAAAGCAATATTCTTCAAATATGTTTTGTTTAATTTCATTTTTTCCGATCCTCCGATTTACCCGGATTTTGATATCCGACATATTCTCTGGTGAAATTAATCCTACTTTACGAGTTTTTACTGTACCTAATGTAAGAAAATATGTCAGTTGTATTTTGATTCAACTTGCATCATCATTTCCTTCAATAAGAAAAATATAAGTATGAATTACATGATGTAGTATCGTTTATATGATAATAATCATCAATATGAACATAAATAAAACCAAGCAAGAATATTTTTAATGTGACCAGTAAGCACTTTATCCTTAAAAAGAAAGCATTATCATACCACAATATTGCAAGTCGCTATTCTTTAGACAGCAGTTCTAATTTTCCCATATTCCTTTGCTTTCCATTTAGTTAATATTCTTATTGGTTTTTTATGTTTCCAAAGGCAATAAGATATTCTTGTAAATGATATATGTTATATATAATAATAAAAGGAAAATTTTGCGTTTTTTCGTAGTGGAAAGATTAGACCACACAGGATCATCAAATTTGGTATAAAGAATCTATAGATACTGTTAGGGTGCAACGAAATGTCATATTTTCAAAATTCACCTTGATTTTTTTTTGAAGTTTATTTTTAAAATCAATTAAATTTAAAGTTTATATTTAAAGTCAATACAAATTCCTGCACATACTCATTTCAAAAATAAAAAGTCTGATTTTGTCGACGGTGTAGCGGAAAGATTTCAAGTGTCCATATTGGTACAATGAATCCATGAATACTGATATTGTGCAAAACGAAGCTGTTTTTGTTTTAATTTACCTCAGTTCTAATGAAGTCTTATTTTAAATTTCATGTACGTCATGTATGACGTCATAGTGTATCTTCTCCAAACAATTCGTTTGATTCGGATTTTTAATTATTTGACCTTTCTAAAAGAACTATTATGATTCCTTTTTATGATTCCTTTTCGAATAAATCATCTCAAAAATATTATTTGAAAAAGTATGAAAAAATTCGTTGATAAAGCTTTTTTAAAAAGTTTGGCAAACAATTGTGTGTTTTGAAACGGTGGCAAGCGCAAGATTTGAATTATTGTTTAATCAAAACTTTTAAGAATTATCACACTTCATTCAAAGTGTTGATTATTTCTCAGCCTAATTTAGGTCTTCTCAGCCTTAGTAGGTCCATGGTCTCGTTAAATGCAGTTTAGTTGTTCGGAAATCAGTTGTCAATTACATATCCAAGCATTTTAGGAAATTTCAAGGATTCACTCACTATATTAATAGGAATAACTACCCGTCATGTAAAATCTATCACACTGTCTTGTTCAACTCCCAGGTACTATGGTTTTGCCCGTGAGATACAGGCTAACTCTGAATTCTTCAGTATTTACAACCTCTGACAATAAAGTTCGGTGAATAGTTCTGTAACATTAACGTAGATGAAATATTAATGTCTTTACTGTCCTTCGAAATAGTCACCTCCCATAACTATGCACAGTTGAGATCTGTTATACATGTCCTGGAAACTTTGCAAGAAGTCTTCTTTTGGGACGGAGTTCAAAAGCATCATCACGGTTCGTTGGATATCAAGAATATCATCAAATCTCTTTCCTTTCAAAGCGAGTTTGAATCGTGGGAATAGTAAGTTGTCTGGAGGATTGAGATCTGGCGAGTATAGTGGATGTTCAATTTGCATCACCCCCCTTTTTTTTGTCAGGAACTGTTTGATGATATTGGCTGTGTGAAGGCAATCATTGTTGTGAACAAAAAACCATGAACCTTATTGTGCGTACTGGAGTCGTACTCTGCGTAGACGTTTCATGAAACGGATCAAAATTTCAATGTACCTTGCAGCATTCATCATCTTTCCCTCAGGTAGAAATTCCTTGTGGATAATGCCTTGACTAACAAAAGATGATGAGCATCGTTTTGATGCATGATTTTCCTGCTCTGATCTTTTTTCAACGAGGTGATGCAAGAGAGCGCTATTCAATGCTTTGTTGTTTCCTTTCAGGGTCGTATCTGATACACCAGGACTCATCCTCAGTGATAATACAGTTCAAGAAATTTGGTGTCGCCTCCGCAGTTTCTACAAAATTCTGTGAAGCCTCTAAACGTGCCCGCTTATGATCGCCTGTCAAGTGATTTGGCAAAGTTGACAACACGTTTTTTCCCATCCGTAAATTCTGGGTAACGATCTGTCGCACGGATTCATGGTTAATCTGCAGTTCATCAGCTATCATGCACTCAGTTACTCGACGTTCTTTCGTGAGTAATTTCCTCGTTTTCTCAATGCTTTCGTCACTGACGGAGGTTGTCGGTCTTCTGCTACTGAGGTTGTCAGAAACACTTTCTTGGCGTTCTGGAAAATGGGCGAACCACTCGTACACACACTTCATGGACAGTGCTTGATCTTTATAAACACGTACCATCATTGGATGAGTTTCTTTCGGTGTCTACCCAAGCTTAATACTAAACTTTAAATTGAAATTTTTTTCATTCATTTTCCTGTTCTCAGTTAAGAACGAACACACTAAACAAGTACCTAGTAAAACTAGTCTTACACTGAACACAAACGACGCTTAACTGAACAAGGGGGGGGGTACAGATGGTCAACACCTGCCGCTATGCGGGTGCAGAGTTTTGTTTCGTAAGTGTTATCAGATTGACCTTTCTGACTTCATTCACCGAACTTTATTGTCAGAAGTTGTATTTTTATGTCTTAACAAAGGAAAACTATGTTATTTTTTTGTTAAGAAATTTTAAACCATCAACAAAATTAAATTTCAGTGGTATTGTAAATCATAGGGAAGTGTAAACATTATTATTTTCAATTGTTAAATTTCATTTAATTTCAGTTGTTGATTTCTATTAATAATAAATATTGTTTTATTCACAATAAGAGTGTTTCACAATAAGAGTGTTTAAGAGTAACTATTAATTTATAATTGATTTTTTTTTATTTTAGACTGCCCATTAATTAATTTGTTCTATTATTTTTAATATATCTGCTTTGCGTAAACTAACCTTATTTTCTTATAGCGGTTGATTTCTGAATTTAGGGCCAAATTTTTATATTTCAGACTTGGTGCTGATTAAAAAGTTTGCTTGGTCAAAACTCAACTTATTTACATACTGTTATAAGCTAGTGGTTGATTTGGCATTATTTTCTTGTGTCACTTATTTAAACTGCCAGAAATAACAAATGTTTCCATTTTTTTTCTCTTTTGGTTAAAGCTGTCTTACCTTTTATGATTCTTAGGTTGACTGATTCACTTAAGAATGGAGAGCCAAGTAGTCAGAACTGATGCTGATGGTTCATGTCTTTTCTCTTCTAGTGCTTATTTAATGCTTTAATAAAGCTTTGATGTTCGGCACATTGCTACTAATTACGTTCAACATAAGGTCCCTAATTTCGGTGGTTAAATTTTACATTTTCAAAGTATATTTGCCGACGCATTAAAGCTTTTGATAATTATGATTAATAAGACTTACAGGTATTGCATTTTAAGAGGAATCATATTAACATGTGTTGAAATCATGTAATTAAAATCGTGCTTTGGCTTAGTAAGTTTTTTCGACTAAAAGAGGTAGAAGTAAGGGAACTTTAATTTTTCATTCATCCGTGGAAAGAGTTTAAGCATTAAGTTTAATATCTTTACAGGGGTGTATTATCAGTACTGTTGAATTTTAATTTCTATTAAGAACCTTTTGTTGGATTTCACAAATAGTAACAGCTTCATTACAAATTCAAAATTGCTATTTTATGAACTACAATGATTTTTTTTAAAAAATGTTAATTTTTTAAGATTATGAGAACTTAAAACTTGTTTAATAAATTAATTGTAGGCCTCGACCTTTCTGAGTAAAAGTTTATATAATTTATACTACTATTTTACTTCCATAATCGTTTTATCCTTGGAGGCTAGCTTGCATTTCATATAAAATCTTTTTTAAGGGGACTCGGTACCCCAAAAATGACCAAAATATCGATTTCTTTATTTTTATTTAGAAATATTCTCTGAATTATTATCTTTCGATTGATGTACTACTTTTGTATGTACGAGCACGAGAAGGTTGAAAAAAAATGAAACTGAAAAATGTAAACAAAAAAAAATTGTGACTGGACCACGCCCCTTTTTTAGAGATGTCAGTAATTTTACGTTATTTTTTTATCGATACTTTTCTAAAATTAATTTTCTTTCATTTTAATCATAACTGTAACAGTTTAACGTTCTTTTTTTGTAACTACAACTTTCATTACAAGCGATTTGTTGTTGATATTTCGTGTTTTGATTGCGTTGTGGATAGCGAGCTAATCATAAACACGTTTTATATTGAGAAAAAAAAAGTTTTGACGTTTTACATTGAGGAAAAAAAAAAACAGTTCTTATCAAGAATTTATTTTATTATTGTTTGCGGTTTATTTTTTTGAGAATTGAAGATATAAAATACCTCGCGTAAAAATTCAAATGAACAGTAAACATTGTCAGTGCAGTGTCATTCAAATGAACAGTAAACATTGGTGTAGTGATGCTGATAATAAAGCTGATTCTACATAAGAAAAATTTGCTGTTCCTACTATCAGAATTGATTAGTTATTAAATGTTGAAAAGACTGAATGTTCCGATATGGAAATTTATTATTTGTGAACTTTAAATCAGTAAACTGTTTGACAAACTGATGTGCCTGGAATTTGACAAAGAAGTTCTTGTGCTTTTGAAGTTTGTGCTGTAGAAATAGCGAATGAAAGGCAAGCAAATACAGTTCCTGATATCAATTTATGGATTACACAAGCATTCTGCAACATAGATAAAGGTAATTCAGCCATCAAGAAATTTTATATCTCCCTAAATATCCTGCCTTTTTCATCGAGGACATACAGCAAATGTACTAAACTTCTTCACAAAGCCTATGGTATTACTGCAAAGACTGTGCTAAAAGAAGTACATACTGAAGCATGAAATGCATATGAAGTACCTACTGATGTCCCATTTGTCGACATAAGTGTTTCTTTCGATAGTATTTGGATGACACGAGACCATACATCTTTAATTGGCATTGGTTGTGTCATTGATATACTCACTGGCTATGTCATTGTCTTTGAAGTTATGTGCAAAGTATGTCGACATTGTTCCATAGCAAAAAGAGAACTTGGAAAGTCAAGTGCAAAATATGATATGTAGAGTGAAGGGTGTAAGAAGTAGTGTGATTTCAATCACACCGGTTCATCGGGTTCGATGAAAATGGAGGCAGCATTGATACTGTGGGAAATATCGCAATCATTGGGATTTCAATATTCTACATTATTGTCTGATGTAGACTGTATAACTTTCAATTACTTATCTGAAAGAAATGTCAATGAAGATAATGTCAAAATAAAAAAAGAGAAATGCATAAACCATATGAGTAAAAGGTTAGGTACTGCTTTACGGAATGCTGTGAAGGAATCAAGAGCTCGAGGCATCTCATTAGGTGGGAAAGGTTATGCAACTTTGAAAGAAACTACCATAAAGAAATTAAATTCTTATTTTCAGAAGGCCATATTAAAATGACGAAGTGTAATGAAGACTCAAAATGCTACATGCATACCTTTTGGAAAATGCACACATGATATTGGTGTAATACTGGAATCGCGAAAAAAATTGTTTAGAATGAGACGCAAGAACTGAAAAGATCAGTGTACATGTAAACTAGAAAATAAAGCAGTTTTAAAAAGAGAAGCATAAATGATAAAAAAAAAAAGGAAGGTGTTACATATAGACCAGGATACTTTTGAGGTTCAAATAATAATATAAATATGTATCATAATTTTTTTCATTATAAAATGTGCATATATAGTTTTTAAATTAAGGCAATTAATATAATTTTTTTTTCATAATTTGTGTTTCTATTCATTATATATTTTCTTATAAATATAATATAGGTGATATATGAAGAAAAAAATTTTAAAAATGGTTGTATTTATTATTGTTTCACATTTTCCTTCATTTTTCATGTTCGTTAATTGTAATTAACACCTTCAAAAATATTATCAGGTATTAAAAATATCTAATGAAATTTTGTGAAAATGCTATTATTTCAAAGAAAAACATATAGCTTATGATATAAAAGGGTATTTTAAGTTAATTGAAGTATATAATATTTATTTTTTCAGAGTTATAAACTTTAAAAGGGTTTTTCTCAGTTTTTGTTTTTTCGATACATCATTGCATTTAAAATGCTACTCCTCCCACAAATATTAATCAATCACTTCCCTTTTTTTCTGTGTGTTATATATAATACATGTAACAAAATTAGGGATCCATTTTGCAAAGAAATCAGTACTTTTTTTTAAAAAAATAATAATGTAAGAGATATCTGTGTTTTCGTTGAATTTTAGCATACCGACCAACATTTTATTTTTTTTCTCCAAAACTTAATAAGTTATTACAAAATCGATCCCTAAATTTATTTAAAATATCTTTGAGAATATTACAAAAAATTTTCATAGTAAAAAATTAATAAATAAAGGAGGAGTAGGGTTTTGAAATTTTTCAAATTTTTTTAAAAAAATTTTAATTTTTTAAATTGTGTTAACTATATATTCAAATTTTCACATAAAATCATTTTCTTGAATGGAAACACTTCAAAGCTTGCTAAAACAAAATTTTTAAATGCATTAATAAAAAAAAAATGTTTCAAGGGTACCGAGTCCCCTTAATAGTTGTTCCTGATTAAAAAATCATAATTCACTCGTCTTAATTGTTATATTTTACAATTCACCCGTACGAAAAGAGGGTATATCAGCTAGTGAGTTTATAAACATTTAGAAAACACTAATTAATAATATACTTGTATGCCTTGCTTTAAAGAAAGGTGACTTTTATTTATTTGATGATTAGCATCATTTGTTTGGTATTTATATATATATATATATATATATAAAATACCTATTTTTATTCATATATTGATAAAAATAGTTCTAGTTATAAATAAAAATGTAAGACGGAATTATGAACTCAAATGCTCGCATTTATAACTACACCGAATTATCAATACAGATATAAAATGTAATGGAGTGAGAGACACATAAATTACATGTTCCTATATTATACATACGTATCCAAAAGGACATAGAATGGAAGATAATTCACAATAAGAGTTTTAATAAATTCTTTGGAAGATTGTTTTTGTTTTAAAATAAATCAGTTCTATTTTCAAATGAACTTTATGAGCATTATGAATTAATCTTCCAACAGTGAGTTTTATTAATTCCATCTGTATAAAGGAAGTTACAAATAAGCCTCAGACCGCTTTCTTTTACTTTGATTTTCAATATGAACACCAAAATTAAACATAGACAAGTTCTAGATAAAATTTAAAGACAATTGTCTTCATTCTTACATTACTTTCTTGTGGTAATGAGAATGTTAAATTGGATATATTATAATACACATGTTTCATTGTTAAATTTATTTTTTATATGATCAATACAGCCGATATTGTGTTGGAAAGTTGTTGTTTTTTTATTACAGAATCCATATGATTGTAGTTTTTGAATGCATTGAATAGGCTAAGACAAGCTAAAGTGTATGATTTGGAGACCACACTGTACTGGTTATCAAGCATTTCAAGAATTATTATTGTTGGAAGGGAAAAAAAAAATCAATGTTGCTTTCCTTTTTACGAACAGAAGTATCTATTTGCTTTACGCTAGTTTATCAGAAGAGCAGTAAAATTGCATAAAAAGAATAAAAACACCATAATATAAGAGATGAAATAATTTTAATTGTTTTATACTAAAGAAACATTGGATATTAAACTGGACAAAGTTAAAAAACTTTAAATGGATTAATATTAATTCCTTAATGATATTAATATTAGAATCATTATAAGAGCTATACTCTCATAATAGTTTAATAAAAGACAGACCAAGTAATCACGTTTCAATTGGCATGGGTGTTACATCCATAAGTGTTATCAATTATAATTTTATTTCCAGCCAATTGTGTAAAATATCAAATATATTGTTACACTAAAATATTCTAAATTATAATTATGAATGAATAATTAGCTAAATAATGATACGGTAGATTATAAACGGTAATCATCATTATAAAATGAATGACGCAACTATCACGGGATAGAGCTTGTAATTGAAAAAAAAAAGAGATTTAGCTGATAAAAAACACTAACAAAATTATCAGAGAAAGACAAGCTAAAAATATTAATTGATACAATACAAATTTTAACAATTATTTCGTTAGCAGAATATTTTGCAATAAGCTGATTTCTGCTTGAATCAAAGAATGCTTTTTCTGATATATATAAAGCATTTTTCCTCTTTTGTCTACTACCTTGATGCTAAATGGATATTTAACTTATGGAAAAATAAAAAAAAAATCTTATGGAATGTCACATCATGATTGTTTACTAGCATCGCATTTAGAAACAACACGAGGACTATAAAACAACGGACCTCGTAATTTTGAGAATGATGACAAGTGAGGATGATGACACCAATATCACATCATGATGAATAGACAAGTGCGTTATGTACTCATTAAGTTGCATTAATATAGTGGGACCTTCCTCTGATTAAAAAAATGGATTTCAGCTTTGGGTCTTATATTTGTACTTTAGGCGATGACAGCCTTAAAAGTGTGCTGTGTATTGTTGCAAGTTTTCGAATCCTCTTTCTAGGAATAAAGCCATCACTGCATTTCTAACAAATTTATTAACAAAACAGTAGATTCCTGTAACAAAAACTATTACCGGTATTGTAACTTATTTTAACAAAAAGGTTAAACTGCAGCTATTAGTCTTTTCAGGCTTAATCATATAGGACCTAAACTAAACTCTGACATCTCTACTCGCCTTATATACTCTTCAGTTGTCGGGAGCCCCATTTCCAGAGATTTCTAAAAACGCCATTGTTTGTTTAACAGAGTTTAGACAAGAAGAAAAACTCTTCTCAAAATGAAAAATCATTAACTTTGCCGACAAAAATTAGTCATTAAATACTGTAGGTTTAGCAATATCACACAAATTTGGTGATTTGGATATAGAAATCTATATTAAATTATGGCATTTAATCCAGCTATTGATCCTACAATTTCATGAAAGAATTTTTTAATATCTGATACTTTCTAGGAGTATTTCTATGCATAAACATTTTACATTAATTTAAGTAAAAATTTGTAATAACATAGAAACATCGTTTTGAAGTACAGTTTATTTGATATCAACACGCACAACAATTCAGAATAAATTTTGTAGCCATTATGTAACATTTTATAAAATATGAAACGGAAATTTATTTATTGTCCCCTTATAAAAATTAAAGAAGAATTTTTTTTGTTTCACAAATTTCTTATTGCTTTGTAAGATTGTATATACGCTGTTTGAAAATATTGAGATAAATTGTCTTCACAGGTGGTTCTGAAACGTGTAACAAAAAGCTGAATATTTCTGTTTAAATTTACTTGTAAGTATTGACAAATTGAGTATATTTTGTTTCATTTTCTGAAGCATAAAAAAAATCTAGTTGTTACTATTCATTTATAATAATTATTAATTATTTTTCTTGCATTATATAATTAGAGTTCTATGTTTTTTAAAAAAGTATTTTAATGTGATTAATCTCGAACAGTGGCAAAATAGACACATCATCAAGGGTTATAAGCCTAGTTTATCAATAATAATTTGTTTCAAATTTGACATATTTGGGTTTAAAAAGATTATCAATATTTTTCATCAATTCTTATTTTCTTTAAGAAACATAATCTTCATATCTGATAAAAAATATTGAAATACAAATTTTATTTATTATTTTGTTTTATTATTATTTAATTATTTCTTTTTACTTGTGTTCATTTCTTTTTTGCTTGAATATAATTCATTTTTATTCTGTGTATTTCCATTTTAATTCATTTAATTTATCATTAATTATTAGTTAACTTATGGATTTTGTTAATACTCAATTTAAAAAAAAATATTTCAGTTAGCAAATAAAATTTATTAGAGAATTTTTTTTTAATCTATGCAATAATTGTTACTTAAGAATATATATATATATATATATATATATATATATATATATTTAAGTGACTTCTAAATAAAGACCTGGTTTATTATTTTTTCATTAATTCTTAACCCTAAGTGTCCTTAAGGCCTTATTTTTCTGGTGTACCGAAATCTTTCTAGTTAAATATATTTTATTTCAAAAATATTTTTTCCCCTTTTAATGTTCTTCAACAGAAATGTAAACAAGAACATTTGCCGTATATAATAAAAAAAATCTAGACCAATTATTTTAAGATTTTGTTAAACATAGGATGTAAAAAGAATTAAAATAAAATTGAAGAAGTCATCTTCAGAAACAAATACATTTGACAATAGAATCAATTATGAACATTCTTGCATTGAGATAACTTTATATACAAGAATCTTTTTTTTGAAAGCAAAATACAGAATGTAATACAGTTCTGCATTAATTGAAGTTTTCTTCTGCTCTTTGTAAGATCGGAAATTTTATCTCGCTATGTATCAATAGAATTCAGTTTCTGGAACTTCTAGATCATTTGCATATCTCTTTCCCTTTAATGCATACCTTTCCAAAGTATCTTCGAACATTGAAGAATACACATCATGACAAAGCTGAATTTTGTTTATCAAGTGTAGGAAATGGGTACTGGTCGTTCTTTTGTGTGAAACGAATTGATTTCAATATTTTTGAACAAGTTTGAATAATAAAATTAAACTACTTATTTCAAAAGAAAATTTCATGTAGTTTAATCTGTGAGACAAATTTAACAATCTTCAGATATCTTATTACAATTTCTATTTTAAGTTAATTGTATTGTGTTCAATAATTCTGCATAAATCTTATTTTAAGGCATGTAAGATTACAGTAAATGCATAAACTATTCTTATGTAAATAACTGTGAAGTAATATATACTTCAATATATGAATCAGATAATAGCATTTAGATTTTGACATGCCTATTTATATATTAATGTAAATAAGTGAGAAAAACCTTTAATTCAGCAGGAACGGAACTTCATTAATTGGAACTAAATGTTAGTATGAAATGGGTTGAAAAGCTCCTACTAGCTTGTTTGGTGTTCTAATCAAAATAACTGCGGGATAGGGATTCACCACCAATTAAGATAGCATTCGCATGAGAGTTTAACGATCTATGTTTGTAAAGTTGATTCTTTCAATTCATTTCCTTTGTTATTTTACTTAGTTATATGGAAAAAAAATAGTCCTACCAATGAGGTTAAAAATTTTATTTTTTGATTTGATAAGAGAACCAAAATATGTTCCATATTTCCTAAATTCTCTACAAAATTATAACAATTCTCTAAAGATGATAATTTTTATACTATTGATACTAGAACTGGTTTAAGCACCGAAATTCGAATTTTTATTTGTATTCGTAAAGAATATTCATTGTAAATATTTATTCATAATATTCCTAACATGTATAATAACTATTTTGAAAAGAAATAATTAAAATTTGACTGGAAAGAATTTAAAAAAATTGGTCATTTCTTAGAAATAATTAAATATTTATGATACCCTTAAGTATATACACGTTCTCATCACAGAACAACCAAAAAAAGAAAACAATCATAATAATTTTAATCCCTTTTAAAGCCTTTTTAAATTACACTCCAAATTTTAGTCATGTCCAAGCCTAGAGGCAATGTTCGTGAGCTCATGATCAGCGTTGTTTTCATTGAGTCGTGGATTCACGTCCTGATTCTTCTGAAAGCTCCATCATGTTGCACGGATGATGCACCATAAATCAGTAAAGATAAAAAGACTTTGTTTGAGTGCGGTGGTAGTTCGGAGAAGTGGTGTAACATCAGGTGTCGTCCTAGTCAACTGACCGAGGTTCAAAATTACGAAATTAGTCGTCAATAGCCCTTGCATTGCTTCTAAGTTCAACGTTAATAAACAACCAGTCAATCATTAAATTAATCATGACCAAGGGTGCATCAGTAAAATGACTGCGACCAATTCGTAGAAGAGGAAACAGTATGAGACATTTTTATCTGATTTATCATACTATTCAAGTTTGAGCCACAAACCAATAATTGTTATTCGGTAATTTATTCTTTACATGTTTTAGTTTAGTTTAGTTTTTATTAACGTCGCACTAGAAGCAACACGAGGGCTATTGGCGACGGACCTCGTAATTTTGAACCACGGTCAAGTGACGAGGACGACACCTGAGCTGGCACCCCCTCTCCAAACATCCACACCACGCCAACGGGAGGACTTTGGGCCCCGAACAGATTTAACGTGCATCAGCCCCGGCTACACGGCGGGTCTTTGGCGGCCAAGGATCGAACCCGCGACTGAACGAAAACCGTCGGTCGCTAGTCCACGACCTCGACCACTAGGCTACCGCGGCCCCTTATTCTTTACATGATACGAGTATAAAACAGAAATAATATACAATATACTTGATACTCAAAAATATACTTGAAGAAAAAAGGCATGCCATTAACAGCGCATAAATATCTTTTTTTACTTATAATTATTTTTAACAAAATACTTAGGAAACGGCTGCAAATATTTGAATATGATCTATTCATGTACGTCATACAAAGATTGAAAATACATTTATAGCATTTTTATTCCAATCAGGACTACACAAAAATAATAAAAAGTTTTACAACAAAAATAAACGCAATATTATATTACATAGGTATTTTATGTGAATAAATTAAGTTTACCTTCAGACAAAGCACGTTCTTAGTATCAAAATCAATTATCTTTTACTTATTACAGTAGTTCTACTTTTTTATGTTTTTCAATAAAAAAGTTAAATCTTTTTCCATATTATTATAATTATTTTGAGTGTTATATTTCTATTTCGTTTTTTTAACAGTCTATAATTGATAGCCTTTTTTTTTCAAAAGTGAAGGAATAGGGAAAAATGTTTTTTTTATACATGTGTGACAGCATAATAGGATTTATTTTTAAATTTAAATTGGTATAAATGATTCAAAAGAAAACAGCATGTGTTGAAACCATTAAATTTTTTTGGAAAAAGGTTTGTATTTAATGTAGATTTTCATTATTTATTACTTGTTTTATATATGCTGAATTTCAACTATAGAAAAAAAAAAACATCTAAATTTTCGAGATATAAAGCCTTATCTCACGAAGAGAAATTCTTCTTGTATTATAAATTAATTTTACTTTCCTTTGATATAAATAAAATATCGAATGCAAAGTATACTTTCTTTCATTCCTATTTGAAAACATACAGATTAAATTTAGTTTCGAAACGTAATTTCCTGTTTAGCGTTCTTGAGACATCTTTCTTGCAACTATTCAAATAAAATGCGTTTATTGAAAGCAACCGAGTTTCTTTGATCCTTTTCTGGAAACGAAATAAATGAGAAAAAAAATGTTTCAAACGGAAAGAACTAAATCTAATGTCTTTGTATTTTGAATGCAATTATTTGAGTCGTTCGCAGCTATTTGCTGGATTATATATGAATGTTTTATTCAAATAATCGATAACTGTTCCTTATCTATTTAAAGTAATAATGACAGGTTAGTTCAAAGAAACTTTACTTATTTGATATAGATGAAAAATTACTTAATTTTTTTTGAATGTTTGAAATCCAAATAAGTTATCCAACGATCAAAGTAAAAAATAAGTACAAATTTTGAAAAAATTTCAAAATATTGTGTGATAAACAATATACATATTAAAAGAATTTGTATTTTGTTTACCAGGCTATATTTTGCGAGAAAGTACAAAATTAAGAGAATTCGCAAATTATGTCTATTTGTACAAAAAAGCAATGAACCAAAGATACTAGTTATGCCACTGATTCCGATTGAAATTATTACATCGTACTAAAAAGTAACATGGGGCAACTGACGATGAATCTCGGAATTTCGAGCCTCGGTCAAGTGACGAAGTTGACACCTGAGCTGTCCTCTTCCACTCCAAACTTCCACACCTCACTAACTGGAAGATTTGAGATCTCGATAAATTTAACGTGCATCAACTTAGTTACAAGATTGTTTTAGCAACATTAGGCTACGATCCCATGACTGAAAAAAAATTACGCCAACCGCAAGTCGAAGAAAATGACCTGTAGGCTACCGTGGTAACAATTATGCAGACGAAGAATTATGCAACCTAAGTATAAAGTGCGTGTCTGCGTAAATGTGACTATTATAATCTCTCGAAGAATTGTTGGCGTTTAGTGTGCTCATACTCCTTCATGACATTCGCTGCGTTTTTCGCATAAGTTAGATAATTTTTATAGGTGTGAGGTAAATTAATTACGAAAAAATCTTGAGTTATGGAAATTTGTAGACATAATTTACGTAATTCAAGATTTTTTTCAGAACTACTGTAACATAATTTACGATGAAGGGTTAATTTTAATTTTTTTAAAATATGAACCTCATAACTTATGGTCGTTGTCCATAAGGTTTCAGGTAAAAGGAGTAGTCTGGAACATATGGATAAATGAATGAGATAAAGCAGGGGTCGCCAAAGTGGTCTATATAGACCCCTAGGGGTCTATTTAACAACAGTAGGGGGTCTATCTGACCCAAGGGGTCGAATGGGGGTCTATTGGGACTCGAAGGAAAAACTGTTCTTAATACGCAAATCACACATATCTAACTGCGTACGTAAAAATTTAAAATATTTTTATAATTGACTTAATATTATATTCTTTATAGAAAATAAAATAATAAATCAGAAAACAATCTGCCCCTTTTTTCCTTATGTGTTTTCGTATGTATACCGTGACGTCACAACTTGACCTTGTGACCAGTTTGTAATTTGCATGACTCATAGTATGTAGCCAGAAGAGCGATTGAGGCTTATCCGTGTCATTTGCTGGCGAACCCATCAACCAATTAGGAGCCTTTGGCGCAGACTTGGCGAGCGACGACACTGCCGTTGGCTTTCTATGCATTAAGCGCGAAGGGAATCTTCAGTACTCCGTTTTCTTTCTTCTTATGTTTGTGGTTTTAGTTCTTTTAGTTTTTTTTTCTTTTTTATACGGCAGTTACGCATCGTGTCGTTGGTTCGCCCTTTGTCTCCATCGCAAACCATACGAGCCTTGCATATGAGTCAGATGCATATGTGCGCTTGTCCAATTCTACACTGGATGCTACAAACGCAAATATCATATGCATTTTCAGCTATTTTTGTGAACTGTGAACAGTATTAAATGCTTGTAGTGTCATTATTACTACTATTATATCTACCATTGGATAATTAGTTATTGTTTCTATAAAACTATTCGTTTAGTTTTGATATCAATTTTAATTATTGTTACTTGTGAAAAGGTAAGCTTTAATAATATGGATTAGTATAATATACCAACATAATTTTAACTTATTTACAGAACTCTAATTTAAAAATGACAGCTTCAGTATCTAAAAAAAAAATGTCGGTATTATTCATTGGATTACTTAAAATTTGGATTTATTTGTTCACCGACAAATGAAACTATTCCTATGTGTCTTATATGCGAAAAAACTTTTGGAAATGAATACATGAAACCGTCAAAAATGAAAGATCATCTTGAAAGGCTTCATTCAGATAAAAAAAATGAAGAATTAGAATTTTTCAAAAAAATCAAAGAAAAATTCACATGTCGACCAACTCTAAAAAGTTTTATGAAACAGTCTACTGAAATTGAAAATGAAGGATGATTAATTGCTTCGTACAAGATTTCTCTTAATACAGCAAAGAGGGGAAAACCCAACACAATAGCAGAAGAAATTGTAGTACCTGCAATTAAAGACGTCATTGAGAATGTGATGAAAAAAGACTCTACTAATGTTTTAAAGTCTTTGCCATTAAGTGCAAATTCTGTAAAACGGCGTATTGACGAAATGGCCGAAGAAATAGAAAACACAGTAGTTTCGGAGCTAAAAAATTGCAAGTTCTCTATACAACTTGATGAATCTGTTTTTGGCGTTTCTGCTATTCTTATGGCGTATGTTAGATATTTCAGTAAAATTAAAGGAGAAGTCATTGATGAATTTTTATTTGCTAAATATCTTGAAACCGATGGGAAGGGAGTGACAATTTTTAGATGTTTACAAGAATATTTAAATAAATATGACATTCCGCTTGAAAATATAATAGCAGTAGCCACAAATGGCGCACCTTCTATGGTAGGGCGTTACCGAGGTTTTGCTACATGCCTCAAAGAAAAAGTGCCCGGTATTCGTACTATTTATTGTGTATTGCATAGACACAACTTAGTAGCAAAATATCTGAGTTCAGAGTTACATGAAGCTTTACAGTTTTGTATTAAATCAATTAATCAAATTAAAGCTCAACCTCTTAAATCAAGATTATTTGCCAAACTTTGTGAGGAAAACAATGAGTTGTTTAACCAATTACTTCTGCACACCGAGGTTAGATGGTTGTCTAGAGGTGTATGCTTGCAACGGCTCGTCAATTTATTTGACTCCACGACAGAATATCTGAACGAAATAAATCCTGTTCTAAGCAATGAACTCCAAAACAATAAGAACCATATTTTTTATTTAGCAAACTTATTTGGAAAATTTAATGACGTTCAAACAAAACTGCAAGGAAAAGATGTAACAATTATCCAAGCTCGGACAATACTGTTAGGCTTCCAAGTAAAATTAAATTTATTTAGATCTTCATTGCTACGTAAGGATTATAAGTATTTTTCAAATCTGCAACAATTAAAAATAAAAGAAGAAGACTTGGAAATATATACAAATCTTCAAAAATTCAGCAACGATTTTAAACTGCTCTTTGTTGATTTGGAAAACATCGACATCCCTGATTGGATTATTGCGCCATTTTCAGCGCAAATTGATAACGTCGACATCAACATACAAGATGAGCTTGCTGAATTATTGTCCGATCTTGAAGCAAAAACGCTTATTAAAAATTTTACAATACATAAATTTTGGACTAATATAAGTATAAAGCAAAAATATATGAAACTTTACGAAATGACTCAGCCATTTATGCTGGCGTTTCCAAGTTCGTACATGGTTGAAGCCGGTTTCAGTCACGTTAATTCAATTTTAACTAAAAACAGAAATAAATTAAATGTGGAACTTCGAGGGGATTTACGGTTAAAATTGACTAATTTCGAACCCAATATAGCGAACCTTGCCAAGAAACACCAGGCACACTCATCTCATTAAGAAGTAAAAAATCTGTAGCTACTTTACTTACTGTTTCTGATTTATTAAATATTTAGACTAATATATAGTTTTATTTCAATTACCTGAAAATTACCTTTGTGGGAGTCTATGGAGATTTCGAAAAATTATATAGGGGGCGATGATCAAAAAAGTTTGGCGACCCCTGAGATAAAGAATATTCAGTACATTAGAGACAAGTCAATCAAAAGTGTAAGTATCTACAGAGTTCAATATATAAAGACCAGTGACATTTGCAATTTGTAGAAACATTTTTAGGACACTAGATCCATATCGAGAAGAACAGGAAAAGGTGGACCAAGATCCACAGTGACGATTGAGAATCGCCATTTGTCAGTTTCAGCGAGGCAAAACAAAGCGCATGAAGCTTCACAATTCTCAAATGAGCTGTATGCTGCCGCTAGAACCGGAATTTCACTGTCTACTATTTCCTAAAAGCTTTATGAGTGAGGACTGTGGGGGTGGAGGAACTATTTTTTGGCATTGTGTTCTGCTCACTGCAGCACACAAGAGAGGGTGTTTAGCTCAGTGTAACGAACATGCACCTTGGACAAGACTTCAGTGGAGTACCGTGGATTTTACAAATGAGATGAGATTAACAGCCTTGATTTTCAGTGTGCTGGATCTAGAGAAAGTCTGGCTATGATATAATCCCTTCCTCATCAGGTAAAATGATTGTTACGGTAGTGGAGGTGCAATGGCTTGGGCAGGAATAATAGCATTCCCCTACCCCTTGCATTTGTCTGATAAAGGCTGACTGCTATGATATAGAGAGTAAATCTTAAAGTCCTACATTTTACTTTTCTGGATGCATTTGATTATGAGTCCCTGTTAATGTTTGACAACGCTCGTCCATATAGGACTCAGCTGGTAGATGACTACCTGAAAAAATTGGATATTCGCCTCATGGGATTCGCCAGCATGATTGCCTGAATTTAACCCTTCAGATCAAGTCTAGATTGCTTTTGGATGAACAAATGCATTTCGCCATCTCCGTCTAAGAACAATCTCGGAGCTAAAACCCGCTTTGCTGCAGAAAAAGGAACAGCAGCACTAAGGATTCCCAATTGCTTTGAGTCCAGTAAGCAGTCAAGCTATGTGACCTGTCTAGCTGTGAGAAGGGAGCATATCCCATATTAAACTCATTTTCATTTTAATTTCACAATGTGGATTTTTTACATATCTGAACTAGAAACTTTATTGATAATCATGAAAATGACTTCTGGGTAGTAAATCTCTTTCTCTATTATAAATATATATTCATATCAAATTTCATTAAAATCTGTTCTTTATTTTTTTCTCAGAAATTCAACATAATTAGCAAATTCCCTTAGTTTTGTACACGAGTGCATTCCATAATAACATAAAAAAAAAACACTTTTGAGTGATTTATAAAAAAAAAATTTCTTTCTCACTGATTTAAAAAAAAAGTTTAAAATTCTTGAATTTACTAAGCAGCCTCATTGTCAGTAAAATACAAGTTTTCAAAGTATTACATGTTGAAATATTTCCACATTTAATGTACATTTAATACCAACTAAAATTGAAAAGTATTTTGATGAAAAATTTAGCTCATTATAATTTATAAACCAAACATATATTTAATTAAAACATATATTTAATTTATATATTTAATTAAAACTTGCATAAAAAGGGGGGAATATGAATTTCTAACTAAGAATAAATTATATAATTCATTTTTAATTTTTTTTTAATAATTAATTTTGTTGAGCATGGCTCTTTTCTTCTTAAAACCAATTCAGTTTCATATAACTTACCTTGAACAATCAGTTGTATACTTTTTTCTTCCCTTCCATAATCATTTACTGCTTCACATGAAAATAATCCAGAATCTGCTCTTAAAACTGACGGAATAGACAATTGTGATTTCAAACCGCTTGGGTGCACGTGTTCTCTCAAAACATATCTGTTAAATAAAAACATAACGAAACAATTTCAAAACAGCTTAGAGTATTGAAAAGGATCAAATAGTGACATTTTAAAAGTCATAAAATGAATATATTAAAGATTTGCGTAGACAGAAATATAGCACTAAATTAAAAATATATTTTCATGAAGTGCAGAAGTTTATTTAATTTTATAAAAATTTAACATGTGGCAAGATCAATCTTAAAAATCTATTAATTGCTTATAAACATTTTACATTCACAACTTTTTAAATTGCTTTTAGTTGCTTTTACTAAGGACTTTATAGATAAGTTCTAAGTAACCCACGGAATTCTTTTATTAACACAAAGTGTTCAATTATTCAGTTTCAAATAGGAAATAGTTAGCTACGAGTATTATAATAAAAATTATAACATTCGTTAGTTTTTTATGACTAGTAATAATTATTTTATATAATGCTTACACTAAAAAATCTAAACTCTCAATTTTTTTCTCTACTAGTAGAATAGATGGAGTACTAGCTCTTCCCTCATGAGAATTTTTAAAATAAAACCATGATGAATAAATTGTCAGAAGCGAAGATAGACCGTACGGTTATGTGAGAGCTATGAGAAGAACTGTAATCTTAAAAAAAAAGATGAAAAAGACAAACTCTCAGTAACTGATTTTGTAATTAAAATTTTATTTCAAACCCACTTATTGATTTGTTTCCAGTTCTTTATTTAAAACAATAAAATTTCTCCAAGACTGATGGTTTGAGATATGGAGGAGATTTGTATAAATAAGTATCACACAAGTAAATAAACATTCATTTTAACAACAGATTTCGTCTGGAACAAAATTAATGTGGCTCTATTAATTTTTAATCGATTTAAAATTGAGTCGAAAAAAAAAAATCACAAAAATTCTCATCTTTTAAAAAAGAGAAGCTTAAAAAAGAATGTCACATTTCCTCAAAAAGCTGGAAATTGGGGGGAAAATATATCCCCCCCTTAAAAACTATACCGATAATACATACGAAAGTAAGATGGGGGTTGGGCATATTCTTACGGATCAATTCCAAATGAATGAAATATCATTAGAATCTGAAGAGATATGACCAATGTCAGGGATTTGCATAAATAGAGATAAACTTTTAAATGTGTTAATCAAATATTATATTTAAAATAGTTCTGAAAAGCATATAATATAACAAAAGAAAAGAAAGTAAAAAACAATCATATTGTATCCTTGTGTCTAATTGAAGTTTTTTAAGTAACTTCAGGATATTTCCTATAACAAACAAAAGTTTAAATAAGCAAAAAAGAACTACCATATGGTAAGTATACACTTCGCGCAACATACCTGTACAATTGTTTCATGTTGCAAAGCTACGAGTAAAATAATACAGACTAGCTTTGTCTAACAGTTGCGTGAATAATTTGCAAATCCACCTTTATACCAGAGTATAGAATACATTCCTTTACAGCATAGTTAGAAATAGTTTTCATTCATGATTTGATTAAGAAAATAAAATGGATTGGACACAGGAAAAGAGAGAGAAGCAGAAGAAATACTAGCAAATAGCAAATATATTTGTATATGATAAAGACTGCTACTATATGTTTCATATTTAGAAGAATAAGAAATTATAATCAAGTATTTCATGAGCATATAGTATTTAAACTGCGACAAATGTTGGGTTTTTCTTAAGTAAATATATAAATACAGTTATTTCTAAAATATTTAATTAATTATTAAATAATAACATTCTCTAGGGACAAATAATTATATCAAGTACAAACTTACAAACCCTATATGAGGATAACTTGAACACTGCTGAAAAATAACATTGAAAAGTTAAAAAGAGAGTTAAAATAAATGTTCTTTTTTTTTTCACCTTGCATTTTGAAAGAAGCAAAATCATACTTTCTTTGAAAGGCGTAGAGTAATGGTGTATACTTTTCAGAGATATTAGACTATGTGTGTATATACTTTTTCAGGATACTTTATAATATATACTATTCCATTTACAACAGAATTTCATATCCTGCAGAATCACAATGCATTATTTCTGTCAACAGCATTTGAATTTCATATCATTGGTATGATTCTGTTGCTTTTCTTATGCCTGAAGGGTAGATTCGGTTTTAGAATCGATAAGAATGTCTGTTACACTCTATACCAATATTTTGCGAAATATTTTTTTTTTATTTAAATCATTTTATATATGTGTTAACAACAGCTGGATATGAATCCTTTATGTATATTTTTTTCTCTCGTACGTTGCTATTTTGGTCTCCTTATGAATAAAGTAAATGTTTTTTGAATTTGCTGAAATATCTAAAGCTAATAATAAAATTATTAACATAATTAATCTGATAGCACTTCTTATATTGACTAATTTTTACCATTACACTTTATGTTAAGAAGAATATAGTTTTATTTATAAGTCACACTAATTACAATATTCGAATTTCTTTGAAACATTTTAAATTTTTGAGTTTTATTTTGATATGCGCATGAAAAACATAAGAACTTAGCAATATCAGAAGCCTTTCTTTCTTCATAAATTCAATTTTATTTATAACTATCTATCAAAATTCATAATATTCATGACTTGAAAGAGTATATATTTAATCAGTTGGCAGATACATAATAAATTATGTATATCATTAAAATACCTGCATATATTCAACACATAATATTGATTCATTACATATATTAATCAAGACACATATTCTTTATTTGTATTTGTATATAATATATGCATTTCTATATAGTTCATATTAATTAATTGTGTGTGTATGTGATATATATTCATTATTTATAAATATCTTACAGTCACGATTGGCTTTGTACGGTTTGAATTAACCATATTATAGAGTTTCGAGAAACTTATAAGTGATGTACATCATAATTCTGAACCATGTTGAGAAGTCGAGAGGTACCTGAGATGATATCTGAATAAAAATAGACGTTGTTTGTTTGAAGTACTGATAAATATTATTCATTTTGTAATAAAACCAAACTAAAATGTTTTTCACGAATTAGACCGCTGTGGTTTCCTCTTTTTGAAATGCATGCAGTTTTGTTTGTTAGAAATTCGATTCAAGCTAAAGAATTATTAGGAAAATATGGGTTTGACAATTCTTATTCTTAGATTATATTCCTGTAAAGTAAATTTTTATAATAAGCGTTATGAAAACGAAAAAAGAAACATTAACTTAAGAGTTTCGCAGTATTCTTTAAGTTACTTAATCAGCTCATGAAAAAGAAATAAATCTTAAATTTAGTTCCTTTCTCTTTAAACTTTTAATTACAAAGGACGTTCTCATGTATAATTGTGTAGAATTGCTTTATCAAATTCACACTCTTTCTCTATATGTGTATGCTCTTTTCTATCAATTAATTTAATTTATGTGCATTTCAATCATGAAAGTAATAATAATCATTTTTAATACAAGGTAAGGCCTAAGTACACTAAGTGCAATAGCTTAGAAAACTAAACTTTGTAAGATTCGCTTAACCTTTATGGACAAAAACGAGTTATTCGTTCCACATATTTCTCACTGTTTCACATAATACCAAAAAAATTCCAATTAAACTTTTTTCAAGATTTTGTTGTTACATATGTTTTTAGCAAATGTTAAGCTATTTTTAATTAGCATTTCTAAACAAAAAGTCCAAACATGAAATAACGTAAATTATATATATATATATATATATATATATATATATATAT
>BMAW01013110.1:617192-692660 GCA_019974015.1 Nephila pilipes
TATATATAAGAATTCCTGAAGACATATAGTTGAGGGAGTTTTGTCACAATAGAAAAGGATTTTTTCCCTACATAGCTCATAAAAGATAAGATTTATCAATCATTTCAGAAAAAGAGCCGTCATTATATATAAGGTTAGAAAACACTTTAATTTCAAACGAAACTGAATAATACCAGTATGTTTTTAAGAGAAAATGTGTTTTTCTGTTCGCTTATGGTTATTACTTAGATAAAAGTTAATGCGTATGTTGACACAAAATTATACATATCTGTCCATAAATGTTAGATAACTATATTTGCTTTATAATGTATTACTTATGTATAAATTATTCATCAAAGAGTTACTATTATTACAATTAAAGCTGCATTTCAATTTCCAAAATTTATGATTTTTTTTTAAAAGTAAGTTTATTTGTTTTTAACATATCAGACACACATTTCAATGTTTTAAGTGCTTGGAGTATCCAAACTTTTATTACTGAAAATATTCCTGATTATTTACTGATTAATTAATACATTAATATTTCATTTTAAAATTCATTCATCGCACCTTTAAGAGATTTGTGAAAATAAGAACCGAAATATTTAATTCTTTTATTGTTAATAATTTTTTAGGTCCTTTTTTTTTTATATAAATTGCTATTTTTTTACCTGGAAAGAACGCTTCTGTCAATAGGTCTTTGGTATCGTTTCCAAGATACTGTGAGAGGGCTTTCACCATGGGCGTCGCAGCTCAATGTAACCTCTTGATGCTCCTTCACAGTTTTAACTTCAAAGCTCTGATTGAAACGAGGAGGCACTGTACTTGGAATTCATGAAAAATAAGATAATCAAGCAAATTATATACATTGATTTTATATTACAAACTCTTTATAATATGTATTCGAAGTGTGGCTATTAAATAACGAGATAGACGCTTCTACAAAAGAAGTACGCATGCTCCAAACGCCAGCGACCGACAGCTGTTTAGCATAAAGCTTTCTCTTTCGAATTTAGTGTCTTTCACTTCTGCAAACAAATCCATAATGAATGTTTATCTCATGCACATGTTTTGAATGGTTTATACATTTTCAAGATGACCGAAAAGACGTTGAAGATGATTCACGCTCTGTTCACCCTTCCGCGTCAAACAGGGATGACAATATTAAAAAAAAATCGGTATTTCGTTCGATTTGACAGTCAGTTAACTATTCGAGCTATCGCTGAGACTGTAGGGATAGACAAAGAATCGGTAAGGCAAATTTTACTCAAGAATTTTAACATGCAAAAATTGTGTGTCAAAATGGTGCCCAGAACGTTTGAATAACAAGCAGCTCGCAAAAATATTTGAATGCCATTGAAAATGATTCAGATTTATAAGAAAGGATAATAACGTGTGACGAATCGTGTATTTTTAATTATGCTCTTGAAACGAAACGCCAATCCATGTACTGAAAGAGCCCATTTGCACCAAAAGCCGAAAAAGCTCGAATAAGCAAATCCAAATCCAAAGCAATGATGATAGTGTTTTTAAATATTCATGGGATTATGTACCTTCATTGAATTCCTGAAGGTCAAACTGTTAATCAACATTACTACCTTCGTCTTCTTGCTGAACTTCCTGAAAAATCAAGGAAAAAACGACCCGAATTTTAAGACAAGCCATTCCGCGTTGTCTGTCAGGTTTCTAGTTATGTACAGCGTCTCAGTGTTAGACTAGCCGCCTTATTTGCCGAATCTGGCACCATGAGACTTCTATCTGTTTCCTAAGGTGAAATTAAATGACATGCGACTTCTATCTATATTAAAAATAACTAGATTGAAACCGTGAAAGAGAAAGCGGCACGCGTCCAGAAGAAGCTAACAGAAGACTTCCAGTACTATTTCGAACAGTGGAATATTCGCATGGAGCGTTGTAACAAGTAGGGATAGAGGGGAATATTTTTGAAGGTGGTAATAAAAAAATATGTATGAAATCAAATTAAAATATTTTCACAACGTCAGTCTCATTATTTATTAGTTACACCTTTTATGAATAATTTATTGTTTATTCAGTTTTATTGTAAACTGCGTCATCGGGTCATTTCATTAACGTTTTTGTGATGTCCGCTTTTATATTTAGTTTAGCATTTTGAAAGTGATTTACTACTGTTCTATTGACTCTACTTGTCCCCAGAAGACACGTCAATTTCCTGAAGTTGCTTATGAAAATAATGAAAGAATGGTAGCTAACAGCAGTGTCCAGATTTTTATAAAAAGGTATTCTTGGAAGCAGCTGAGATAATATTGTAGTTTGATGTTGAGAACTATACTTCGCAACATATTACAAATATCGTCAATTATGAATGTAGATGCTATGTGTTGAACTTAGATTAGAATGACTGGAAGGTAATTTCTCGGCTTCAAAATTTGTTTTTGTATTATTAGTTAATTATTAAGCTGAATCTTAACATAATTGTATCTTCTATTCAATGACTCATATCCTTGATTTCATTTCACTAAAATTAGACATTTTTCACAAAAATATGAAATTTAGAATTTTAACCTCCAAATAATTAATGAAATAACGAAATATATCTTTTGATGTCCTTTTTTTTAAAAGAAAATATGAGAAACGACTCTCTTTAAATATTAAACATGTGAAGAGAAAACGGAGAAAAACTGAGTGGAGGATTCCTAATTTGACATGTAGCGCTGCTTTTGGAGGAAAAAAAAACTCTTCTGTTTTAATAAAGTATATGTTTATTAACGTTCTAATTCTAAATCTTAATAGAAATTTCGATTTCTTCAAATTTTCTTGCACCTTTAAATTAATTGGCTAAATAACTTCACAAATATAAATATTCAAGAAATCTCAAGGTTTTCATTGTTATAGGTACCCTTTTATAAAGGAAAAAACAAAATAAACCTTTGATTATGACCAATGTATTTCTAATGAGGGGTAACGCAGAATATTTGCTTACTTAATGTGAGGTGTGTAAATAGGAATATTAGTTGAAATATTAGATTTTTTTTTATTTTCGATGTTAAAGTGAACCTTAATTTCCAGACATTTTTCGAATTAATGAATATTTTTTTCCAAAATCAATGAAATAGAATTACTCGTAATCTGTCATTCATAAATGGAGATAAGGATATTTTTTAACTTTGTCTAGCCTAAATTTAAGAAAAAAAAATTATACTAACTTTAAAATATTTTTGCATTTTTTCACAATAAAAAAAAAAGAAAAAAAAACTAAACCTGCCATGATTAAAATTTCCAAACTTTAAAGAAAATTAATAATTTAGAAAAAATTGTTATAAATAAAAAATATGAATTATCAATGTTAATGTTCAGAATTAAATTTCGAAAGAATGAAAATTACTCAACATGAAACATTTCAAAAGTGATTTAAGAAGAAATAGTTCTATAAATCCCTAACAAATAAAAATCGAGTAGACAAAAATGAAGTTAAATTTTGAAAAAAAAATATTAATGTGTTTGTATTATTTAAATAGACATATTGATGAATTTCTTAAATTTTATAGAAGAGGATATTAATTCTAAATCTGATTAATTATTAGTTTCATTAATGTTTTTAATAAAATGCTAAAAACTCAATATATTATTATAATTAGAATAGTTATATATAGAAAATGAACAATAAAATTTATTTTTTAATGTAAACTTAAATTAGAATGAATTTCTCGAGACAGTAATGCATTATAACAGAATGGGGTTTATGAGTCGAAATACTGGTGAGCAGAAAAAAAATATATGTGTTCCATCAAAACGCTGACGGAACCATTTAAGATCTTCTATTTAATAATAAATATGGAAATGAGATATTTATTCACTAATGCGTTTACCTGGAAAATGAAAAGGGAATATAAAAGCGCAGTTTACTGAATTAAATCCTGTGGAATTTATGCTTGGTAAAGATTATTTTAAAAGTTTTTAAATATACTTATTTTAAAATATTTATAAAGTTTTTTAATGTGCTATTGTTTTCCTTTCATATATAAGTAGCTTTTTAAAATATTTATTATATGTCACTGAATGCAGTGTTACACATTCTTTTCGAACTATATATATATATATTTTCATTTATATTATTTTTTTGAGTGTCTTATGTATTTACTAAAATAGTTTTACTTCAGTGGCAAATTTTAAGATGCAAAAATAAGTAAAAAATATTTAAAATATTCTTATTAAAAGTATGCACAGTTAAATTTTTTATAAATGTTTCATATTTTACAAAAAAATATCTAACTTTTGTTTTTAATCATATGTATTATATAGAGCTTTACGCCCCTTAAATGATTTATTTGGAGAAATTAGTAATAAACTACAATAAGATACAACTTTTTAACTTCAAAAAAGCTAGAACATAATAACTTCGATAGAGGAGCAAACAGTTATAATCCCTATGAGTATGAATAAACTGTCGTGGGATTTATGTATAATTGAATTTTACGTAGCTAAACCATTAATACTCCAGTAAACACAACATTATTATTACTGCAATCAATTTGAAGCAGAAACAATTACCAATTTATGGCAGCTTCTTGACATAAGGGGGTGATAGGACGGCAAACAGGTTTCGTTCGGCTCTCAACCTATAGAAAACTGATCCCTTTTCTGAATGAAATGTTTATACAGCAAACAACAATGCGTATCGGTATTTGACGGATCAAAGAATCAAATATTTATAATGAAGATACCATGAGGGCTCCGTAACAATCATTTCCAAAGAAACGGGTATGAGTGTGGAAAGAGTCGTTTATCTTTCTTTTACCAAAAACTAGTAAAGGAAAAAAAATAGCGGGAAAAAGTAAGTCCGGTAGAGGAATAACTGCTTAGTGTCTGCTTAGAGAACAAAATTGACTGTTACGTATTATCGTTATCGAAAAAATACTATATATCGCCAAAATGCCAAACAGACGAGAACAAACGATTCCACTTGGCTCAGAAACAACCAAAAGATAAACTGGGAAACGAGTGGGGTAAATTACTTTTAGAATGTGATATCTGATCGTGAATGATTTGGTCTTGGGTTGTTCATTGGAAAGTGAATTACGACACCATAACTCATTACTGCATTGTCAGATAAACAAGTTAATGCATTGATTGAGAAAATAAATTAGCTCTTTATCGATGAGAGAACAGAGAACAAATGGTCTTTAACGTATGAGAATACGGACTGTGTACTAATAGAGAACTACTCTCTATAAAATGTTACCTTTGTTTATTGTGTTAATTTGAGCTATACATTTTTAATGAAACAATAGACTATTTTATGTTAATTTTATTAGATTTTACTGCCAAATAAAAAGATAAATCTTTGTTAAGTCTTTATTTGTTGGTTTGTTGTAGTAATTAGGTTGTTTTGGGGGAAAGAAATTCCAAGTTTGGTTGTTAAGATTGATTATTTTGGGGAGTAGTTTAAGAACAAATTTCAGAAAATCAAAGAAAACAAGAATTCTTTTTGATCGATGGCTGTTTCTTAAGTTGAAGTAATTTTGCATAAATAATACTCTGCTTCATTTTTTAAATTTTCATAAAGTGTACCTAATCACATCATTATTTTAATCTGAACTATCGAAAATATATTTTAAACAATCAATGTCAAAAACTTTCATCAAATATTTAGCTCTTAATACTGCGATGAATTTCAAGTGATTTCTTTAAAAAGAAATTAACTACTGAAACTTAAGCTCCAAAACTTCGCATTACAAATGGTAAAGATATATATGAATCATATAATGTTTATTTTCCTTCATTAGAATATATGAAATTAAGATTTAGCAGGTACTTTAATTCGTAACTAAGTTTAAGATAAATATTTTTGTCTTTGTAGAGTAGATAAGGTAGAAAAAAACTTGATTCTGATTTAATTACGTGTTGTTGATTGCTAATGGTACTTTTGGTGAGTAGCGCTTTCCTGCTTTTGCTTATCTGATTGTTTTTAAATAAATATTTTTAGGTATACACGATAAATCAACAATTTAAAAATATTAAAACTATGAACACATCATATAATTTCTCATTGAATAACAGTCCACATTAATTTAAAAATGAAATATTATTGTCGCCGAATCTGCATCTAATATTAACATAATTAATAATTATTTTTTTAATAGTTACTCTTCTTTTAAAGTACCCAAGAAAATGCCCTTTTAACAAATGGAAAAAAGGCTAAATATTTAAATCTTCCCTCATTATGAAATTATTAATTTTCATTTTACTTTCATTTCTTTTCCAAATATTATTTGTAACATAAGAAATTCTAATTAAATAAATGCTTAAAGTTACTCTCGATTCTCAGCAGGTAATGAATAGCATTCGTTAAGAAGATATATACGTTACTTTCGAGGACAAGTTTTATTCATCTTGGTTGATAGATTATTTCGCAATTAAATTTTAAAATTTACACTTAGTAGTAAGTTTATTAATTTCTGAAAAAAAAAATTGTAAGAGCCATTGCCTGAAAGCATTTTGTTTTCGATGGTGAATTTCACTTATAGTTTTTCTCTCTTTTTCTCTCTCTAAAAGATATGACTGCACAAATGATCTTATTTTAATCATTCTTTCTTTAAAATTTCAATCGAAAAATAGAAAAATACTTTTTAATTATTCTTAGAATACAAACATTAACTTTGCGAAATATTTTCGCTCTTAATTGTTTTTTTTTTTATAATTAATAAATTTCTACACGAAAGAATATTTCACATAAAAAATTATGAGAAAAAAAGTACTTCAAAAAGCTTTTATTCATTCATTAATGGTTTTTTACAAACTTTATTAGAAAGTTATGTTTACTTGCCATTATTATAAATTTAAAAGGGCTATTTAGATCTTTTTTTCATTCTTTCGATCCACTTTTTAAATTATTTCAGACGAAAGAAGTATGTGTTAGTTCGCCCTTCAATTCTTCTTTTGGAAGGTGACTAAAGAAGAGAAAAGGTTTAAAAGGGTGGATACCAATTTCTTTTGGCAACTGAGACAAGTTAAACACATCCATTGTTCATACTGAGTGGAAAAAGCGTTTTTCAAGTTTTTTTATTGCTTTTTTACCCTCAGCACACAATGGAACTGTTTAAAAAGAACTCCTATTTTAATGGTCGCCTCAGAGAATTGGATCCATTAGCGCAGAGGTTCTGTAATGACATGCGCCTATCGTGGATAAAGCTGTCCTCGCTTTTCGCACTTTGAATTAGTTGCACCAAATAAAACAAAGATGGATGTCCATCGAGGGTGAAAAGAGGGGTGGCGATGCGTGTTAAAATTGTTTAATTTTAGATTCCAAGATATCATTAAGATAGAGGTTTTTTTTACGCAATTTCTTCTTAGGAAATACCGGATTCTTTGGAAATGGTTTAGTTAGTATTTGGCTGATATGAAGGAGAAAACATCGATACATTGCTAAGTAACTTTCATTAAAATTTATTGATCATAATAAAGACAAAATATAAAAGAAAAATATTACATATTTATATAATCTAGAACGAATATAATAAATGCCATAAGCGTTACATTAAGAGATATTCAATAATTTTAGCCTCAATTAAAAAAGTTTTTAAATTTTTCGAAAAACTAATTTTATATAAGTTTAATTTTTAAATAATTAATAACTTAACAAAAAAGTTTTAAAATAATTTTGTTCGAGAATAGCAAAATTAAATCAGCGATCTTTCTTAAGAGATCACATTTTGTATAACAATATATATATATGATAAATGAGATGCTTTTTATATTTATATTATAAAAGTCTCATTTTGGAATAACAACATTTATCTATCAATTTGTAGAAATATTAACCCTATATTATTTACATTGCAATAATAGCCTCAAAACTATGAGAAATTCAGGAAACTATGATCCATAAACATGATTACCATTCAAATTTCTTAATAAGCCCATCATTAAATTTTTTTTAAAGAACTTAGAGTCAGATGTAAATTTACTCTCCTGTAATTTTTTATTTGCCTACAATACAAAAATAATTAAATTTAATTTCTTATTTTACATATAGGGGCTCTGCTATTCTGTTAAACGATTGAGAATTTTAATTTTGACATAATTTACTCACCATTCCATAATCTTTTTATACAATTACTTATCCTCTATCATTATGGCATGAAAATTGTTACATAAATAGAAAACTTTTCGATAATACGAGTTTAACACTTTTCAATTTTTACATAAAAATATAGTCTTTGGAATTTAATTAGATTTTTATTCAACTTTGTTATCCAACCCCTTCTTTTTCCTTGAGTTCATTCAGTATTCCGGCTTTTCTATATATATAGGTTTGTATCTTCATTTTGTATTTATTTCCATTGGCTTACGTATTCATGTTTCTTTTCATTTGATATTATGGAAAATTCCAATTATTTCTTTAGTAAAGGAATAAGGAAATTCAATGTATCAAAAAAGTTAGTTTAACCCCACTTTTTAGTCCTAAACAGGTATAAGCTATTTGTAATGTTGTGGTATTTATTTTAGGTAACCTTATAATATGGAAATGTTACAAACTTTAATTTTTTAATGGGTAAGGTTTTCCATTTATTAATTTAACTTATATATTTATATATATCGAGAATATACCGGGAATACGAGGATGGCGTGGAAAAAATAATAGTAATTGGGCAAACTGCAAAGGATAATTAGCCTTGAACGAGCGTGGTATGGAGAGCTCAGCCGTATTGTACGTTTTTAATCTAACTCTACGTTTAAATAGATTGTATTTTTATTTATTCGTTAGTTATTTTTCTTCTACTATTTTATAAATTTATGTATGTATACATATCACAATATTTATTATCTAGAATTTATAATTTGCTTTAATTCTATTTTTATTTTTCATCACTACCATTTTCTTAAATTGGTTAATATGTGCAAAATGCATTATGTAAGTTTTCTTATATTTTATGTTGCGAAAGTTGTAGCTAAGATCTCTTTTTATAAGGGAGTAGTATTATGAGATAACTTCCACCTATATCAGAAAGTATTTTCTAGATTTAGCTAGATTTAATACATTATGATTATTAAACTGATTACATTGTAACTTGCAAATAGAGGTAAGTTTTACGGTTGGTCTTTGCTCGGTGGTACACTATAATGGTATATGTAGTACTCAAAAAATTTACCAATATTAAAGTTTAAAAATTTACATCTTTGATGACATTAATTGATTATGAATGTAGTTGATACTGAATTTTTGTGATAATTGTATGATAAATAGAAGGAGGGTTAGTATTGGCAAATTTTGAATTTATAAAAAATTTGAAGAGTATTACTTTTGATGTATTGGGAGTATCAAGATGTTTTTATTATTTTTGTGCGAGCATTATTAAATTAATAAAAAAAATGTTGTAGTTACATTTACTTAAGGATTATATGGGAATTTTAGCAAATATAGACAAAGTGTATTAATGGTAGGTAATCAAAGTTCTTACAATTATAGTATAAATATTATTAATATAAAATATAATTACGTTAAATACGTTGATTACACCAGACAAAATGATGAGTATTATAAAACTTGAATATTGTGGAATAAAAACTATGTTAACCACTGTAATAATTTCAATAAAAAATTGTATAATAAATTTATGGAAGTGAATAAAAACAATAACTTTCAAGATTAAGATTATAATTACAAAATATTACTAATAATAAGGTTGCTTAGTTAAGTTGTAATGAATTCAACAATGAAAGATAGGAAAATTCTGATATTATTTATAAGTAACAATTTTGAATGTAACTATTTATCTATTATAAATTGTAGAAGATGTCAATATAAATAAATTTTGAACAAACATTAAATTCAATTAACATTAGACATAATCAGCATTCTAAAAATTAAAATATCGTCAAAAACAGAAATAAAATAGAAATTTCTCATTTTAATTTGCATAATTTTGATAATAAGGAACTCTTTATTATTAAAATTGTACTTAATATAAGAAAAAAAATTATGGTGGAAAAATCAATAAATAAGATTTTATAATTCTATTCACTCTTATGGTCTTAATGTTATGTAGTTAATAGAAAAAATCTGAAAATTATGAAACAAAAAAAAAAAAAAAAAAAACAATGAAAAATATCTTTGCAAGAATCAAAATAATTATAAATATATTGATTACAATAATGTTAAAAATAATAGAAATGTTTGAAGAAGTAACAGTAAAATAAAATACCGTGACATAAAAGATATAAAGAAAAAAGATTAGCCAATTGCACTGTAATTTTGAAATTAACTACAATATTAAAAATATTAAATATTTTATGTTTGGTCTAACACTATACAAGATATTTTTTAATAGATTGTTGTAAAATATAATATCAAAGGAAATAAAAATGAACGTCATAAAAAATATTGCACAATTTATTACATGAATAAATAATTTTAATAACATGTAAATAAACATATAAGACAACTTCCCATTAAAATATTAAAATTAAAAAAAGCAGTTAAATATAATAAAAACGAATAAGTTCATTTTTAATTATTATAATATATAAGATATACAAGATAATATTACATGTATAATTGAAATATTATAATGATTTAATTGAAAAAGGACACAAGTAGTAAGGAATGGTGATTAAAAATTGTTAATAAATAATAATAAAAATAATTAGTAATATTATGAATATAAAAGCCCTGTTTTAGTCTTATGATCTCAAATAATAACCAATACATTAAGTAAAAACTTAATTAATTCATTAATAGATTTAGTATTCAACTGGCTGTAATATATGAGTTACATTTAGAAGCTTTAAAAAAGTATAAGTGCAATATTAGTAAAAATATTTTTAACTTGAATTTCAAAAGCAATTAAAACAAGAAACTTAATGAAGTGAAAATATAACTCTAAAATGGTTTTGTTATAGGATATGTGAACAAAGTTCCAAGTAAAAAATAATTCTTTTATAGAAAATAAAAATTGTGATAAAGTAATCAATAATATACTTATTGCCCTATACAAAAAAAACTGGTTCTCAAAATAATAACATTGAATACACTTACATATTTTTAACACCTAAATTATATATTAAAAAAGAATTAAATTTAAAACAGACATGTGAATGATTTTAATACTTGTTTTGCGAAAGCTGGTAAATTATTAAAAACTATTTTACAATGGTAGATAAATAACTTCTGTAAACTGAAATTTTTAAATATAGTTCAGATAATATTAACCACATAAAAATCAAAGGAATATATTCTATGCATAGTTATCATTTCGTAAATATTTTAATTTAATAGAAATATATTATCTTGTTAAGGTAATTTCATTTATTTTTAATGTAAAATTAATAATGTTATTTCTTATAAAAACATAATTATTCAATTTAATACTTAAAGAAAATTATATGAAATTTATTGATAAGAATATAAATATTAATTAGGAGATTTACTAAAGGGTGGACCAACCAATAATAGTTTAGCTAATGTCTATTCACATTTTATGAACCAAAATACATAGATTAAATATACTGTTAACATTTTATTATCTTTAATTGTAATAAGAACGAAGAGTATCATTCTAATTTATATTTTTATCCTTTAACTAATATTTTTAAAGAAATCTCTTAGAACATTTGCAATTTTTCCTTTTAGAAATTTTTTTTAAGGATTTCTCACAATTTTAATGTTAGGATAGAGGTTACAAATTTGTATGACGCCATGTCAGTTAGGTGATACAATGTGTTGTTGTGCTTCTGAAACGTTTTCATGCTAACTATTATTGGATAAGAGTTTACTTGAAGTTCATTTCATTTAGCGTTAATAACTTTATATTTATTTCATGTATTTTGAAATAAAGAAATATCTTTCACTTTTTCAAATGTTTTTGTGTTTGCTTTTTATTAAATTTTGTTATAAATAAAACTAGTTTAACGTGTTAGATCCATAAAACATTGAATAACCACGCATTTCAGCCCTAAGCCTAAAACAGCAACTTAAAATTTCTGTATCTTTCGTTGTATTTTTTTATATCCTTAAAAGTTTGCAATTTCATTTAATAAAAAAAAATTATTTGCCTATTCTTATGATTTTTATGTTCAGATTTGATTCATAATTTTTAACAACATGTACTTATATAATAAATATTAATAATGCCAATTTTTACTTTTTCTTTTGCAATTTTGATTTTGGTATTATTTTAAAATATTAAACTGTAAAAACAATTTTCTTTTGCCTTATATATATATACTAAGCACGCACGCACACACACACACACACACACACGTGTGTGTGTGTGTGTGTGAGTTTAGTTCCCATCATGAATCACAAGTCAACTGTGTTATGTCTCAATTTTTTTACATGAAATGGTTTCACTTTTTTTCCGATTGAAGCAAGAAACGTGTTTATTTAGAAAAATGCAAATAAGTGAGTTTCAATAAGTGATTAAACATTTATACCAAAAAGGCTCAATCCTAAAAGAGATCAATACTAAGTTTCAAGAAGTTCAAGGTCCATCTGCTCCTGTATTTGCAACTGTTTTCAATCGAGTGAAAGAGTTTAAAGGTGGCCGTATATCCACAAAAATGAACGTCATTCGGGACTTCCAGGGAAAGTGACTACTCCCAGAATTATTGAAAAAGTGCACAATAATTATTTGAGTGATCGACGAATCAAAGTACACGAAACAGTTGATCCCACTGGGCTAACGCAAGGACAGTGTCTTAAATTTTACGCAAAAAATTAGGTGAACAAAAAAATCTCTGCAAAATGGATGCCACGTTTGCTCTCAGTAGAAAAAAAAACTTAATTGTGGGGTTGACTCTGAGGCTATTTTGACGTTTTTTCGCCGCAATCATCACGAAATTCTTCATTGATACATAACTTTGACAAAACGTTGATACACTGTTATACTTCAGAAACAAAGGAACTGTCAAAACAGTGGATTTTTGAAGGCAAACAGGCTCCGAAGAAAGCAAAGTTGATGAAATCGGCGGGTAAATTTATGACCACTGTTACTTCGGATGCACGCGGAATCATCTTAACCGATCACTTGGAAAAAGGAAAAACAATAAAATAATAATTAGAGGGTATATATTTATATATTTCACTTTCGAAACAAGTTGGTTATATTTAAATTACAGATTTATGGAATTAATTGTTATATTAAATTTTGTACCAATTATATATATTTTTTTAATTTTGAATTATTTTTATTCATTCAGATTTGCATAATACAAATATTTGTACTTAGTTCTTCATAAATGACTGCTTTTATGCATTAAGTTTAAATAACGAATAAAATACTTAAGCAAGCTGATTTTTATTAACAAATAAATTATAAAGATTTTCGGGTAAAGCCAGATAATACTGGCCGTTTTGATGCTCATTCTTCTAAGAAGTTTTAGAAAAGAATGAAATGGTGGGAAATAAATTTTATCTTGAACACACACACACTTTCTTTTATACCACATTTTGAAAAACGTGCAGGGAAAGTTAAATGGTTACAACAAGCGTAGTTTTTTTTAAGATTAGTAATTTAACAAGAAAGATGCTTTCACAAAATTTTATTTTATATGGGACACAAAAAGTATTTAATTGCTCAAAACGTGAACTCGAGGCGAGTAGAATATTGTAAAATAGCTTTTAATAATTATGCTTATTCATTGCTTTTAAGCACAATTACATCTTTTCATTGGATTTTTTTCCTGGAGATATTTTTTCTATTATGTTAAAAGATGTGTTACAATATTTCAAAGTTATATTAAATTTACTATGCCATTTTTACTATCATAAGAAAAAATACATATATAATAAAACATATGAAAAAAAATTACTACATGTTTTAGATATTTCAGTATAATTAGTTCCTGAATCCTGCAAAACGCTACTTCTTTTTTTTTCATTCTATTAGTCTTTAATTCACCAGTATTTAAATATCACTTTTACTTATGCATTGTTAATATTTATATGAGACATAATAACACTTTTTTCATGTGATTTATTTAAATAAATATTGAAACATTTATTCACAATAGACTTTTTCAATGAATAACTACAAAGTTAATTTTCATGTTATATTAATTGCATTAATGTATTAAATTTATTCACGTTACATTAACTACATTCATACATAATAATTATTTATGACATCAATTCAATTAACAACGTTACTTTAATTAACTTCAGTCATAAAATAAAATAAAATTACTCGTAAAATATTTGTGATTATCAAATGTACTAAACAGATTGCATTTACATAATCACATAACTTTCCTTCTCATGTCAAATTGTTGAATGAATAATTTATAAAATAAATTTTCAAAAATGAAATAAATAAGTAAATAAATTTAACAAAATAAAATAAAAAATTAATGTTTCTTTCTTCTCGTAGAGTTCGTTAACGGATTCTTTATTTTTTGCTTCGAAATAGGTTTAGATGAAAATAAAAGAATATCATCAAATCACATATATATTGTAGCCTTTAATGGTTTGTTAATAGTAAAGAAAATTTTTGAATATAAAAAATACACTTAACCAGCAATAAAATTAAAATTGCTATACTATCTTAAAACATTTTATATTTTACTTTCAATAATATGTCCTCCCGTTGGTGGGGAAGTTAGGAGAGGGAGTTCCAGCTCATGAGTCGTCCTCGTCACTTGACCGAGGTTCAAAACAACGAGGTCCGTCGCCAATAGCCCTCTTGTTTCTTTTAGTCCGACGTTAATAAAATCAATCAATTAGTCCTTTCATAATGATTCTTTGACTTCAGTACTCATTTTTTTTATATTGTGTTATCTTTTTATTTTATATGTTATGAATTTGAAAATTCAAGAACGAGAAAGAGAATATAATTGTTGAGTGATTTAAATTACAATATTCTATTTGGTACTGCGGCTAATTTATTTGTATAAGTATTTGTATTGCAACACATCATTCAAGGCATGTCAAAAATATTTTACGATTTTCAGCATCAAATTTTGGAAATAAGAATCAATCCTTACTAAATATAAAATAATAGTTTCCCATTTTGGTACTTTACTGGTCCATGTTTTTTCAAAATATTACAATAATTTCTTGAGAAAAATTAACTCAAGAATTTTTACGCATAAATATGCAAATAAAAGAAAAGAAAAGATACTATCTTATGATCTCTCAAATAATACACACGAAATTTGAATTAATCTCCAATCAGACAGATAATTCAGATGTTAAGTTACACATTTTAAAGTAAATCGCTAATATAATTAAAGAATAATAGTCGTGGAAAAATTATCAATATTTTTCAGTAGGAAACGTTTGTTTTATATCATAAGAATAAATTTCTCTAAATTTCAGTTGGACTTAAAATCATTATTTACAAATTTGAAATAACTCTTACAGGATTTCATTTTATTGTATTTCACTTAAATTAAATATTTCATAAACTGTATTTGATTTATTATTCAAGATTTAATATGCTTCTTTGTTTTATATCATAATCAAAATGATTAAAGGATTTTCAGTTTTTAATTAAGAGGGCTTAAAATAAATGCATATTCTTAAATCGTTATACGAAGCTTAGAAACAATAAAAAAAAATGTAAAAAAATTACTATAAGTTAGCAAAATTCAAAGAATAACATGAAACAAATTTTTCGTGAGTTTTGCGATATAATTTTAATTTCTGAGCTAAGATGCAAACATTTTAGTTATTCTGCATTACGTTTTTGTTTCCCCAAGGTACTTATGTTTTATATATCTATTTTTTGATTAAATTTAAACATATTGGTGCAAAAAAAGTTTTAAAAAAATGCATTATACAACACTGAAACATACTTTTCATTCTTTTACACTGTAAAGAAGCTCAATCAATAAAATATGTATAAGTTTTCAAGATTTACACAAACTTATATATTCTTATACCTATAAAAAATCTGTTACAACTTTTCTCTTTTAAAATGAATCACAAGCATAAAAATGCAATTTAAAATTAATTATGTATCACACATATACATAATATGAAATGTGTATTTCTGGATACATTTGCAGTCGGTCTCTATTTTTTATTGGAAGCACATTGCATAAAAAAAAACTAACTTAACCATAAACAGAACTTTAATTTTTTTTTAAAAGAAAATTGGAAGTTTTAGTTAGCATCTTTCAATTTTTTAAAATATATAGCGGTAGTTATATGTCTTATTAAAATCATTCTTTATATGCTATTTCTATTTTTTGCACTCTTTTCATCCATCATTAATATTTACTTTAATTATATTTATGTGGCACATTTATTCACTTTAAAATGCAAATCTGAGTCTAGTTAATAAAGAAAGTCCTTCTGAAATCTTGTTTCTTCTTATTATTTTAAAATGTTTTTTCTCAATGCAACCATTATATTTTATGAAGTTTGAAACTAATAAATATTTCCTCTGGATTTCTCTGAATAGCTACAATTTAATCTTCCAAAGATCCATTTGCCACATAGTAAACATTTTTAGTAATATTCTTTTCGTACACATTCCTTTAATAAATTAAAATTTGCTGTAAATAAATTTAAGAGATTGTTATATGTAGTATGTAAACAACAATAAACATTTATTTCCTAGATATATTTGCAGTTGGTCCCTGTTTCTATTGGAAACATTGGATAAAAAGCTAACTAAATCAGTGAAAATAACGTCAATTCCTCTGTCTTCGCAATTTTAGTCAATGTCTTTCATTTGTACAAAAGGTAGGACTAATGATCTGCTTTATCGGAATCTTTCTTTATATCTGATTTCCCTTTTTTTCTCTCCCTTGTCACCCTTTTCAGTGTGCAGGGACACATCCCTGTTCGTCCATTGTGCCTAGTTTACGGCATTGTGGGGGGAATAAAGTATCGGATTTCGCTTTCTATGGGAGATTTCAATTGATTCCAGTTCATCGATAGTTGCGGTCTAAGTCAGAGATGGAGTCGGGTGATAATCATCCCGACAGTGATACATTTTACGAAATGGTTTTTATTATTACGAGCTCCTCCTGGCTTGCTGTTTGGCATAACAGTTTAAGGTTTTAGGGAAAATTTAGATGTTTAAATATAATACCACGCAGTTTATTTCCCTTCTTTCTGTAAAATTTATGGGATTTTTTTGGTATTATTGAACATTGTATTGATTTTTTTTTATTTTTTATTAGCGTTATTAATAAGGTTTTTTTGAAAAAAAAATGTTTCTTTTTCATAGATTCATTATTCGCTATCCTACTTAGAGGATCTATTGGCATTCTCATTGAATTTTAAATATGTATAACAATGTTCATTTACGCATTTCATAATAAAATTTTTTACCACTCTACGTTGCGATAAATATGTTGTAAGTTCACTGTACAACATGTATTGTTTCAAAACATCTATGAGAGGTATATAATTGATAATTAAATAATTCTTTTTTGAATATTTGGCTGGGGTTTTTTCAGTATTCTAATATTTTAAAATAAGCTGATGGGTTTTTATTTATTTATTGCATTTGTGGACCTTAGAAGTCTATTTTGATAAAAACATCTTCCAAAGGAACTGCTTCTAAATTATGGTCCCCAACGAATTTCTTATGAACCCGAACACAACAGTATGCATTAAATATTTTACTAAAAATATCGTAGTATTATTTGCAATATTTCCAATTACACATAATTGTGCATAATGTATCACAACTTTTACCAAAGAAATATAAGAAGTATTGTTTTAACCACGCATTATTTCCATCAGAAACTAATATCTTAGCGAATACAATGAAACAATATCTACCATGCCATTATTCTTGTACTATATTTCTTGGTGTATCTGTCATTAAATATTTTGCTTTCAGTTTAGTTATATTACACTTGTTAGTTTGATCAGATATTATGTGTCGAATAATTTAATGTCTTAAAAAAGAATATCATGACCTCGAGCACCCTATATATCCTTATCTTTTCCATGGAATTTACTGGAAAACAAGGGTGACCTGCCTCTGGACATCCTAACGGTCATTCTTTATTTTTGACTCTCCTTCTCATCAACCATATTTTATCTTTTTCAATTTTTTTTAAACGTCTAGATCATAGTTATACCTTGTTTGTCGGAGCAAGGTTACACTTGCTTTTGCACCATTAAAAAAACTATTACTCAGTTAGAAAAGAAATTTGATTTTTGTTAAGAATTTGTATCATTTTTTTGGGTTAGTGATAACCCATTTTCTTCAACCTTTAAATTAAAATGTCCTTATCGACTTCAAAAGGTAAGAAAACTAAGTGAAAAATTGCTGGAGAACATCGGTATCTTCAAGAAATGGAAATCGAGTATTCATATTGCAATGTGAAAGATAAATTAATCTGCTTGATATGTACAAATAAGTGTACAAAGTTATAGAACAGAAAGCTTCTCCATGAAAACACGAGCACTATGATACAACTAACAAGAAAGTGTACCCATTCTAAGAAGGAAAATTAAGAAAAGAGAAACTACCGTGCTAGCTACATATGAATCTTATTACTATTATTTCTTGTATTCTATCCCGTATCTGGAAATGAGTTTGACACCCTCGATATAGAGCAGCTGTTCTCAACCGGTGCTACGCACACCCCCAAGCGATACGTGAGAGGCTGTTAGGGATACGCGAAAAGAAAATTGTTGTGGTGGACATACAGTTAAAAATGAGCAAAATAAAAAAATATGAAAATAATAAAATTAATTCTGAAACGGAGAAAGAGATTTTTACTACGATCGTCAGTAGTAACAATGCGATTCCTGAAAAACATAAATTCTGAAATTCACATCTCATATCACTTTAGAGAACCTATTCACTGACAGAATGATGAACCTAGAAAGTTTTGGGGTTTGTCGCGGTGACGAATACAGTAAAATTTCTAAAAATGCTATGCCATGTTTATTACCGTTTGCTAGCACGGAGCTTGTAAGCGAGCGTGTTATTTTTTTTTTCGTACACCTAATATATAAATCAATATAGAAGCAGATCAAACACAGCTCCGAATTTTAAATTGTATTTCTCTTCTGAGAATAATTTTTCAAAATGTTGTGATTCAATGAAGTCCCAAATACCCCACTAATTTACAATTTTTGTATTAATTTGTTTTCTTATTTAAATAATAAATAAATAAATAAACATGTAAATAAAAATTGTAATGAAGAAAAAGAAAGATCATTTATTTTAATTCAAAATATCTTTCTTGTTTGTGTGAAGGGGATGTCTGGAGGATTCTTGATCAAGGGTACGGTTTTGAAAAAAGGTTTTGAATCACTAACAGAGAGAGTATTAGTGATAAATGTAAGTAAAATTTATTGACATCATTTCATAATGGTATATGGCTCATCAGATTGAAGCCTCAACTCAAGATTTTAATTTTTATAATTTTCTTAGTTTTCAACTATGAATTTCTTTACGAGTAATGATTTGTACTGCTCTCAAGTGAAATTGATTGGAAAATACTTTAGGCCATTTTTTGAATCATGTTCAGATGTCGATGATACTTGAATCAGGGTTCCTCTCTTTTGATTTTCATGAATGGTTGTGTGAATATTTTGAGGAAAAATTAAATATACAGAAGGTAAAATTAAATATATCATATATTAAATTCATTAATATATGAATATCATTGCCTTATTTTGTAATTAATTCTAAACTGAAATATATTGAAATTTTCAACACTAAAAAATAAGTAATTAAAAACTAAATATAAATCTTCCAGTAATTACTTTTGAAAGCTATACATTTCAAAAATTAAACTGGAAATTTTAAAGTCATCTATTAATTTGGCTCAGTATTTAAAGAATTTTAAAAGTAAAAACTTTAAAAATAAAATAACTCGAATAAATTGATACTTATTATGATTAATGAAAGTAAAATTGTTAGAAGTTACCATCAAAGTAATTTTCATTACTTTTTTAGAGAGTTTAATGAGATAAGAAGAACATTTACAAGAATTTTGACGATTGGCATTTTTAAAATACTTGCAATAGTACGAGTTTTTTTCGTTATGTTTTCTTTTATTGCATGCATTACAACATTTTGAATAGAAGCATCTTCTAAGGAAGGAACTCAATATTAAAAAAATTTAAAATTTTATGTAAAAAACTTTTTAGTAATATTATCAAATTAAAGTTTAAGCAATTTAATATAAATCGAGTCACAAATATTTTTTTCCTCAACTAAAATTATTTTTTTTAGTATTTGCGAAGACAGAAAAAAAAAAAAAGAAAAAACTGGAATCAATGCGTAGAGGCCGAGTAGCGTAGTATGTGTAGTATGTAGGCCGAGTATGCGTAGAGGTCGAAAATTATTAGTTCACTGTATGTATACCTTCAGTAAATTTCTTTTCATGATTTCATCCCAGATACTAATTGAACAAATCCTGTATATTAATAAATTATATTTCTATACAAATTATAATCTCCCAAACTTCTGCTAAAAAAAAAATATGTTAACATATGAACGAATGTTTTTATAAGCTTTGTAACTCAAATAAAAAAAAAATAGTGTTATTAAGAAAATAACTGTTTTAATGCTAATATCCCATTATTCTCCATTCATAATGAATAATTTATGCATAACGAAGCAAATACTTAATAATTACATGTAACTTTTTCTGATTATCTTAGAGGAAATTGTGCTCCGGTGGATGAGATTAGAGATTATCTTTAATGAAGCAAAACATTCTTAAATTGGATTCACTCTTCTGTTATTTTTCCTTCAATTAGAATCCGATCGAAATAGCTTGTTATCTCTCTCGCTGAATCCTTGCGAAAAAATTTTGATCAATCCATAAAGAAATATACAACTACCTTCACAAACATATATTTATTTACATATTTTCAGGGACTAATGCAAATATCTAACTTTTTTTCATGCGCTCAAAATACTCTGTTAATAAAATATATATTATTTGATGCAATAAAATAACGATTATTTGAGGCTTCTAATCAAGACTTCTTACCGAAAATAACAATATAATATAACTTTCAATGCAGCCGTCTGCATTTTTTTAAACGTTTATGAAAATTTGTATCTCTGTGATAACACCCATTAAAATTGTTGAATGATTGTAAAATAATAATGCATATCTGCATGTTAAAAACACAACCATTATTAAACAACGAAGGGGCTCTTGATTATGGTAATGTATAAATTGCTCACTAGACCACTTATCAAAATAAAGAGTGATTTACACGTGCATGTTTCTTTTTTTCATTTTAAGGCAGCTATAATTACATTTAACATAAAATATGTTCCATTTAATAATTCATCGTTTGCCATAATTTTAATAACTGAAAAGAATATTATTGTCCACTTTAATATTTTATCGCTTGCTTTAATTCTAATATTTAACTGAATAATTGAATAATAAAATTTTTTTAAAGTTAGCACCATTAATGGGTAATTCTGTTCTTTTGAAAATTTTGCATAGAAACTTTTTTTTTTTATTTTAAGTATTATTAAAGTATGCACAGTGTTCACGATTTTAAAGTACGAATAGAAAATTTCGGTTAGTATTTTTAAAAAAAAGGTACGTTTCATTCTCTTTCTATGCCTGTCAAAAATTGCATACAGATTTCCTTTGTTCCACTTAACACTGCATTGGGACAAAGCAATGTCTTCCAAGGTAATTACTGAACCATTTAATTGCTTAGAAATTGCTTTCTGAATAACAGAAATGAAGTTATCACAAAATACTGTGCCTATGAATTTCCTATAACTACTTCATTAAATTGAGTTTCACTAATTAGAATTATATACCTGATGAATTATTTCTATAGTTTTCATAAGTATATTAATGAAGCACTATCAGAACTATAACCTAATCTTCCAAAAGCTTTCTCCGTTTATCTTAATTCCCTTTTTGTATGCAGAAGCAACAAAATAAAACTGTGAACTTTTTTGAAATGTAATTTTTTTTAAAATATTGCTCCTAAAATCTTGAAATAGATTCAAGTATCATATTCCTACGATTTATTTTGTGTGTGTGAATGTATGTGTGTGATAAAAAGTTATTTATTAAAGGAATTATACCTACAGATTTCTACCTCATCTGATTCGAAATCTTTTCTGAATATTTAAGAATAAGCCCCTTAAATCCAAAAAAAAATGTTTCTCTAATTTTTTAAATTCTTATTTATAACATTTCTTAGTCATAAAAGCAGAGCGAAACTAATTCAATGTATAGTCATTTTCTTGATGAATGAGATTTGTTGAAATATTTGTCAGATTACGACATATATATATATATACATATATATCATGCATAAGTTAGATGAAATGTGTATTAAGAAAAAAACTAAGATATTTTATAATGATTTATTACCTAAAAAGTCCAAAAATATCGTCAAACTTACTTAGGTGAGTTAAAGTTTGTATATTTAAACATCTCTCCTGTAAGGTAAGTTTTTTTTTTACGTAACTGTAAAAAAAAGTCTACCAGTTAATATATTCTTATTGAACCTAACTAATAAGAATATATTAACTGGTGGACTTTTCTTAATATATTCTTATTAACCTTTGACTAATATATTCTTATTGAACCCTACTAATTAAGCATACGAGTATGTTTTAATGTTCCAAGCAGGTATATCATTTCATAAGAGTTCATACTTGATTGTCAGAGAATATTTAAGAATTTCCATTTCAATGAATTTCTCACACTTTTTTTATGATTTTCATTTCATATTTATAATTCCTCTCATGAAAAGGCAATATTTTGCAACTATTTCTTGAAGACCGATCAAGAAATAGTTGCAAATTAATTCGGGAGTAGAATTAGTATTTTACTAAGTGACTTCTTCTCTACACGTAATTAATGAAAAATAAATAACACTGTTAAACTGTGTGATATATTGAAATAATTAATTTTTCTATGCATTCGAATTGAAGGGAAGGAAGAAAATTGTACCTTATACTTACATTTTCATCAATATTAAAGTAAAAAATTACATAATTTTATTTTGTGTGCTCTACACATGCAGTCTAAGAAAATTAAATATTTTTTGTATATATTTACTTAAAATATGACAAAGAGACTCAAAATTCGGTAATACATATTAATCCTTAAAAAAATTAATTAATTTGCCATGAAAATATATTACACAGTTTCATAAAAGTTACCTTTATTTTTGTCATAACAATAAGCGCACAATTAAGTACTCTTCGTAAGTCCTAAAAAACAATATTAGAGTATAATTATGCCTCTGCTAAAAGTAAGTGAAAGGCATGGACAACAACACCACCACTTCCCGAACAAACCTGTTTTCCAGATTCGGTACATGGACAGCCAATAATAAATGTTCGTATATCAACAGGAAAAAAAAATCAAATGCGAATGTCCACCCTTTTATCTATCCATTTTCTTATTGGTTAAAGTTAACCGCGATTAATTGATTGGTAATGAAAAAGAAGCGCAATTCTGCCCTTCAACAAGAAGAATCTGCAATAAAAATCTTGGCTGAAATTTTGAGACGTCACATTACGCATTATGTAAATTATTTAAAAATATTTATATTTGCAGATTCGCATTCATATTTGAATAGAGTATTGTTCAGAATAATCAGGTAGCACAAGTACTTTTTCGGATTATATTTTTTTATAAATTTTATTTATTAATGTATTTTTCTCTGTACAATATGCATGTTAACAAAAAGAAATATAAGTAACTGGAAAAAAGAAAAGGTCATTTTATTAATATTATAAATTAAATAGAATATCGGACATTTTAAAATAAATTTAATGCATAATAGCTATTAATATAAAACTTTAATTTAAAAGTATCTAACATTATCTTTGAATATTTTAATAAATAGAATTAAAAAAATCAAAATGATATGTTAAATTTTGAAACAAAAAACATCAATATACAGTACTATCTTATTCTTTATTGGAAATCTCAAAACACAGTAGAAAATAGTATGAAAAGTTGTATCTAGCCATTGTATATGGAACTACATTGTTTCCATGAATGATAAATATATTTTTCTGCCAAAGGAAAATTCATTTGAGTAGTACTTCCTAGAATCATTCGGTATACTTTAATGGGATCATCATAATTATAATTAATTAGATTTTATCGAGAAAAAAATATACATCTTTTTTTTTTTAAAAAAAAAAGAACATTTCCGAATAGCACGCATTCCAATTTGGTATTTCAAGTTCTGTTAAAATGTTATTGTAAAAGTATAATTTCAATGAATGTTTTTCATTAAAATGAGTTGCTGCATATAATTTAAATCTTTTCATTTGATTACTTTACATTTTGAATAAATTTTCAGAGAATTGATCATCAATTTCTGAAGAAACATTATCTGCATTCCACGTAATGTTCAGCATTGTTTATTAAGCTTCCATTGTGACACTGATGCCATAAATAATGAGGCAGAATTTTAATTAACCTGTAACATAATAACTGAAACTCACCGTTAACTGATAATTTAACAACCTCTGCCAATGATTCTCCAACTCCATTACTCGCCTCACACAAATATGATCCAGCATCTTGTTTTTCTACATCTCTGATTACTAACGATCCATTTTCCAAGACATACATATGGGAACTGCTTACTACACTTCGGAAATCTGCTGGCTGAGAGGGACCATCTCCTAAAATAAAAATTGATGCGAATTAATTCAAAAGAAAATTTATTTCTAAATTTGTAACTGAAATATTAAAACTACATAGTTTGTTAAAGTCCGCACGGGCCTAAGAAATTACATCAGTTAGTGCCCATACCCATTTCTGTAGATTTTGGGTGGGGTACTAATTACTAACTTGAGTATAGGTCGAGTGGCTGGCACGACGTTGGACTCCCAATTAATTTCTTAAGTAAACTTGACACTCAGAAGAGCTGAGTTGCCCATTACTAGCTAACCAATCAGAAAGCATCGGGAATCGAACCAGTATCTTCAGGCAGACAAGTTAACCACCATTGCCAAGGTGCTTCTGTTACATTATTTCGATCCAGTGATTATTATTCTAAAAGTACAATTTGCAAAAAAATATTTTACTACTTTTATAGAAGATTTTCTAATTAATTTTTGCTTGAAATAATATTTTTATTCCGTTCATTACGAAAAAAATACCTCTGCTTAAAAATACCTTTTTTTAAAAAAGATTTCATTTTCGAACATAACGAGAAAAACGGAAGTAATAATTAAAAATCAAGCATCAATAATTTTTTTTCTTAACTCTGCTCAATTTTTAATCACATTTTTGTACATGCATAAATTCTGAACTTTAGAAGAGAATTACAGTAAATTTCCTATAAACAGGCGATCGAAAATTTTCAAAAAAAAATTACAATACATTCCCCTTTTTTGTCACCGTATTAAATAATTTGTGCTTTAATGTAAAATTTATTTTTTCAACCGTTTTGAGTTTTTATACATGGCAAATAATTATCACTATATTAGTGCAAATAAGTTTAAGAAGTATCAAGTAGAATTCTTAGAAGCGGTAAATATTTGAGACTCTCTTTTAATACACGAAGAAAAACTCTATTTTAAACATCCAAAACATCGGAACTTCCGACTAATTTTACTGTAAAAGAATTTGCTACGCAGCAATTGAAAAGAGTCTTACATATTTATTAACTATGTTTGTTAAATTGGAAATTATCCCATTATCAACATAATATAATGACCTTTGATTTATTAACATAGATTAACATGACATTCTTGGAAGAAGAATTACGAAAGTTTCCATTTTTTTATGGTAATACTTAACCAGCAGATGAATTACAGTTTTTCAGCTGATGAATCTTACTGTTAACCTTAACTGCTGTTGCGTGGTTCCCACTTCCTCCCCACTAGTCTTTATAACCTATTCCAATAAGCATTCCTACTCCTAAAAATAGCAAGTGAGGCTCGCTTTTCACAGTATTTCCCCGCGGAAAGTTTTCAGGGTCACATACCCACGATCAGCCTTGAAACGAGATTGTAAATCTATCATTTAAGATTTACTAGCCTGGCCAACTCCTCAACAGCAGTTACGTAATTATTTGAGGGTAAGTGAGAAAGTGTTTTTCTAATACTTCTTTTCATAAAGAAATTTGTTTGTTGTAATGGCTTTGGCACATACGAAAGAAGGAAGTGTCTCGTTTACTTCTCACAAGAGGAAAAAAAAAACATATGGTGAGTAATTATTCAGATAAGTGCTTTCGGACGTAAAACAGAAAATGATTTTTTAAGTACCCAAAAAGTTGGGGAAAATTTCTTGAAAACAGTCCATGCACGATTTAAGTACAACTGATAGCTCATCTAGAAAACCAGAAATCATATCTGTAATTAATCCTTCGAAAGTTAGTGTGGATGAATTGATAAAAAAAGGTATTGGATATTCAATATCTGCTTAATTGATTTTATCTGTCAACTGTTGTTACTGCAACTACAGACAAGAGAGAGTTCGCTCTAATGTTAGTCAAGCAATAGACAAACCCAATGAATTCAAAATTTAATTTTTGACAGTGAGTTCAAGGAACTCAAACAGACGATTCGAAGAGGTCTGGGACTGGATATAAATGGCAATCCAAAGAATTTTCATAAACCTGAGGAAACATTGGATCCCCAGGAAACCTGTCTGGGATGTCTTGCGAATGAAAAACAAAAAAACATCATACAAAAATGTCGTGATAACAAAAACCAAGAGTGGCTTGGGTTTTCACGAAAATTTTTATTGATGATGATTTTTTACTTCTGCCTGCTTTTAAATAAATACGATTTTGAAAATTTAAATTTTATATGCAATTTTTTTATACTTTTTATTTTTACTTATTCTAAATAATTCTACTTTATAAAATTTTCTTTTCATCAAAAAAAAAAAAAAATTCTTTAGTAATAAAAAACAGATTTATTTTTAAAGGCGAAAATATGCCATTATTCTTTACTTCAGATAATAAAATGCGGAAATAATATTGAATTATTCTACAACCCAATTTATCTGTATGTATGAGACATAAACGCTGTGCAGAAGAATTATGGAATTTAAAAACTGTGGAGTTAGCTTTATCTTACTTTTATAATAGCGGTCTATTAGGCTACACCACAAGTATGAATCGAAATCTGTACCGTAATTAAATACTAGTTTAAATTTGTTAAATATTGAAAAAACTGAATTTATAAGCTTATGTCTTCAACTTAATAACATAAGTTATGAATTTATTCACTTCATTTCATTCTTGGCACAGATACATGTACAGTTTATACAAAATAATAAAGTGGCTTATTTTCTTCTAATTTTTTTTTACTATACAACTTGTATTAGAAGCTTCATTATTAAAACTGAAAATAATTCGATTGTAATGAAACTTAAATAAATATTTTCAATTTAAACAAATTATTTCTCATCAGGGTTTTCTAAAGAAATGTAATGAAAATTTTAAATGGAATTACAGTAATTAAATATCTCACAGTAAAAATATCCCTTATCCAATTTAAGACTGGGATTTTAGTGAATCAAGGAGAATCAATCATTTGAATGTGTGAATCAATCATCTCAATAAAGTAGAAAATATTCTTTGAATAATATTTGAAAAAAAGAATAAACCAATGTATGTGTGATATAGCGATGAAAAATTCAGCTCATTTCTATATATTGGCTATAAAGAATCAATGAATTGATTTGCTAATTATAAGAGTATAAATATATTTGAACATGATAAAATGTAATATTTTTAATTTGGCAGAACATACTTTTTTTTAAATGTGTCAAATTTTGTGGCAGAAAATTTACTATAAACTTTACAACTACATTATATTTATGTGAAACACTCTATATTGCTGGAAATATTGATGTAACCTTGTATATGATTATTTATTTTATATTTTGCATAAAAAAGATCTAACGAATAATTATAAAAATGATAATGTTGTTTAAATATGAAATTCAATGCCGATAGTTTTCAAAATTCTTAATATGAATAGTTAAATTAATTATTAAAAATATTCGTTATTTCATGACTTTTTAAGTTTATTTTAAAATTCGTATTTTATTGAACTGAAAGAAAGTATTTTAACTTCAATAATTATTTTCTAATAAGTACATTAAAAGCACAAAAGAAATTTTTTCTGCATAAATTGCTCTTCAAACGTAGATGAAAGATTAATGCATTGAGGAAATATTTCCTGTTAAATTAAAAAAAATATATATAAAATCAAATGAAACAAATATATTAGCTTATTTATTTTAAAATATCTTTTTGAAAACATTGGAAGATGTTTCAAAGCATTCAAGTAAAACAATCAAAAGTTTTTAGACTCTTTGGAGAATTTGAAAACTTGTTATTTATTTCCACATGTGCATTTAATTTGTTTCAGGAACACATGTTTTCTACTACCTAAAGTAAAATTTATAACTCGCGTTTAGAAAAAAACACTTCAAAATAAAGATGAAACGTTTCTAAAATTGAATAAATGCTCTAACGGTGTATATTTCTTTCTTATGGTTTTTTTTTTAATATTTAAAGTTTCATATCTCAATTGTTTGCTTCTCTGTGTTATGAAACGAATTTCAATCTTTGTTATTTTTTTAGCTTCTTACAGTACGAAACTTGTTCTTCGCTTCTTTGCAGGTATCCACCATAAGTATTTTTTTCCATTTTCGGTATTTCCCAGCTGAGCAAATACGAAACGGGAAAGAATGAGGCGTGGAAAAGCAAGAAAAAGAAAGCAGAACTTCATTCATATACGGATATATATCCAGAGGATATTTTTTAACGGAAACTATTTTGAGAAAAATTGCTGAGATTTTTTAGAGACACAACTGAAATGAAACATTTTCTATCTTTGTTTGGACTTGCAACAAATAAAAATGATTCGTAAAAGCTTGAATTTAGTTTTCCAGAAATTTCAAGTAAAAGCGATTTGTTTATTTTGAGGACGATAACTTCAAGTTAAGTTCATAATTTTTGTTTATTTGATTCAGAAACGTATGATTGCAGACTAATTAAAATGTATTAATCTATTTTTTGAAACAAAAGGTATTCTATCTTTCTTTACCCTACAATTGTTCTTTAATGGTTCCACTTAGTTTTAGAAATAAATTGAAAATAACTCAAAAATGGTTTAAAAATTCCAAATAATCATGCATGTATCTTTATGACATGAAAGTTTCGAAAAACAAGATCAATATTAAATGTAAAATACAATGTAATCAACACAAAAAAATTATTTTCACTGCATAAATGTGATACTTCATAACTTTTTAAATTATCACATTTCTATCAGAACACTTTTATGTAAATATTTGCTCAAGTTAACATAATAAAAATATAAATTTTGTCAAAACGTTAATTTTTCTACTTTTGAAATTTATGCGTTTACATTTGTTGTCTAAAACAGAAAACAAGTTAGCGAGTTATTTATATAGATGGGTTTTGTAAGTAACTTACAAAAAAAACTTCTGCAAACTCAGAAAAGTAAATACTACTTTAATATATAGGAAGATTGTTATTATTGATTTAATATTCATCTCATCAACAAATCAAATATAACTTTTAATTAAAATAACTGTTTGTTTTAAAAATATCATATATACATCAACAAATTAAACAATGCATTAAAATTTTCTTCTGTAGAAATAGTTGTTTAACATATTTAAAACTATCTTCTTTTCTTACATACCGACCTTTTCATCTTGTTCGCATAGAATTAGATTTCTTGTAATATTGAAATTTTTTTTCTTATATATTCTATACAATTCCTTTTTGCATCTAAAAGCATTAAAAACTGGGCAAAATAAATTAAAATATACATAAAAGTTTTCTTTGAGAATTCAAAGTTAAACGAATTATAAATTAAGAAAATAAAATATAGAATAAGAAAACGAAAATAAAAAAGAAATTTTGTGATTTAGGTAGGAATAAATCTAGAAAGTAAATTGAGAAATAAAGGAATTTTGTTTTTGAATGAAAAAAATAAATAAATAAGGATTCTATTTTTAGCAATTTTGATGCTTGAAATGTAATATAAGAATGTAGTCAAATATTAGTTTTTAGTTTTATTAAGGGATTTCTAATTTTAATTTACGTGGAAAACTCAGGAAAATGCTTTCCAAAGAATTATTCATCTTCTTTAAGTTGTTTCAACATCTCAGGCTATATTGTTATCTGATAAAATTTCATATTTTGAAATTCAGAAACCATTCGTAAAATCTTAACAAAATAAATTAAATCCTAGACATCGTCCATTGTCTAGGAGCTAGCGTATTTGATGCATTTGCTCTAATTTGTTATTTAGTTTTTAGAGCCAAAGAAGCAGATAAATTTCTTAATATTAAATAAGGAAGAAAAGTAAACATGCATTCTATAAAGATAAATATGAAACTCTTGTATCTATGTCTGAAATGAAATTTTGCATGAGAGCAAGGTGATCATTCTCAAGTGTAATATTGTTTGTGCATAGTAGCTATTAAAAATTGTTTTTTGATTTGTAAAAAATTAATTGAAGACCAAAAACCAAAACTATTTGTTACAAATAATTTTTGTACTGTAAAACTGCTTGTTGCCATGCAATAAATTAGTCTTTGGGGGTAAGATTATTGTTAAAGTGTATTCGAATTTTGCCTTATTAAAATCTTACCGAACAATGTTTGATTGGATATTGTCAAACGCTTACTATAGAATGAGTTATGGTAAAATAAAGTTTTAACAATAATTCAAAGGCATTTAACAAATGTATTCTTAAAAGTACTTAAAATTTAATTGGCTTAAAAATTATGAAAATATGTAAAATAAATTTACTAAAGTACTTCAATATATAAAGGAAGCTCTTGGAAACATTTTATATTTAATAATTTAACATTATGACAAATAAGAAAACTAATTTCTATTTAGAGAAACTTTAATTAACATATTAATGAAATAATCAAATACCGAAATTAGACTTATTGATAGTGTCATTCATCAAATACATTAAAATTTTAGTTGAAGATAGAACATTGTGTTGTTGTTTACTTAATGCCCATATTATTTCTTTAATGTGTACTAATTTAAGATAGCATGTGAAATTATCAATTGATTAAAAAACAATTTGTGTATCGACTTTTGCTAACAATAATTTTGGATAATGTTAAATGCATGCAAAAGTTTTTAGAAGAAAAAAAAAATCATTTTTTTTATTGTTTCACTTTCTCTTGAGCTAAGATGTTTCTTTTTTCACATTTCTTTCTTCTTTCATTTCATATTTTCTGTTAACCTCCGAATAAAAAGTGAAAAAAAAAAAGATTATTTAGAAACATCTCAGAGATCTAATATTCATTTCCTCCCTGTACCAACAATAAGTTGAATAGTAAGATTTTTTTTTATTTAGATACCACTTACAGACAAATAGATTCAAATGATATGCAGAAAGGAATTCATGCCTTTTATAGTATCTGAGTGCTTTTTTTTTGCTTCGTAAGAATAATATATATAAAATAAAGATTTTCGTCGAACTTTAAAAAGTTTTCGATGGCTTTTCAGTAAAGGTATAGCTTGTGACTTGAAAGCTCAAATCTACTTCGATTCTAATACATTCTTGTAAGGAGGAATATAATTTTATTCATATATGTGTTTTAGGAGAAAATGTACAAAATATTAGAAATGTGAAAAGAAACTGCAAATGTTTGTATTTTATTTTGAAAGTTTTTTCCCCAAAAATCAATAGAAATACTTTCCAGATTTTCTCTTTCATAATAAGGTACATTTATTAGAGAAGTTTTCTTTCTAAGCAGAAAAAGGAGGGTGTAAAGATAATTAAGGCTTATGTGGTTTATTTTTAATTACCGTTTTACTCTTGGGGCATTGCAGAGTATTAGTGTGATGGGACTGATAATCTTGAACCCAATTTTAGATGAGAAGGGAAAACATTTGGCTATTTGCAACAGTCATAAAATGTTTATAACTTGTATCATGAAAAATTTAGTGCCTAGCTAAACTTAATATCCAGAAGTCTTGATTAATCCTATCGATAGTGTTAAGAACAATCGAGAATTGAACGTATGACCCGAGGGCTATGCTTCTCGCAACCGTATGAACATGGGCTACACCAACTCTATTAAATCATTAATACATTTTAAATGCTTAGAATATTTCCATCATAAATAATATTTTTTACCTACATTTGTAACAGAAATGGGAATAGGAATTATTAATTGACCATAATTATTCGACTGTTTTATTTTAAATGTTTTGAGAAACATATGTACAAAATGTTTGAATGATTTTTTTGAGAATTAAACTTTTCAAATTTCTGTGAATAAATGTTGAACATTCAAAATGAAATCAGATATAGAGGGATATGCATATATTAAATACAAATGCCAGAAGAAAATGTTTACATTCATCTAAAATACACATATAGTATCATTCACGTGTTTTGACAGCAGAATCACCAGTTTTTATCAAAAAACCTCAATTCACATTGTTACACCAAAATAACGGAAGTGATAGATAAAAAAAATATTTTTATCGACCAATGTAATACTTCTGTGAAAGCAGTTTGAACCAAAATACCTTTGTCATCATTTTCATGTTTTTATGGTTTTCAAATATAGGAAAGCTGAAATATTTGAAAAATTCGACGTTACATAAAACTGCTTTCCGCCATATTGCATATCATATCAATGAATGTGACCAAAATATTTATAGTTACAAGTAACGATTAGGTTTTGAAAAATTAACCAAAACTACAGGAAATTTGGATTAAATAAGGAAGAACAATTTTTTAAAAAAAATGACTATCGCAGTTTATAAAGAGTGTAAAGCTTTATTTTTTTTTTCTCCTGTCATAATTTTTAGATATTTCTTACAAACTGTAAGTAATCTTTTTATGCGTAAAAATAATTTTTGAACTGTCTAAGCTAAATTCTTTTGTTCATTTACCAATAACCTAAAAAAATGTTTTTTTTTCTTGCTTATTTAAAGTACTGATTTTTTTTTCTTTTGAAAATTTTTGCAAAAAATAAACAAAAGTAAAATTTTTATAGAAGTTTTTATTCAAATGTAATACTTTTTTTGTTATATGAATAAATTTTCATTTATTTACAGACTTTTTAATCAGCAATATTTTAACATTTTTGATACTACTTGGTTATTGATATTATTTGTAACATTTTTACTAAAATTGCAATTTTTTGTCTTTTTTTTTTCAATTTTGAGACAAAAGCAATTAAGCACAAGTTAAAAGCCATTCTATGTAAACTTTTCTTGATTCTCATTTCACAAGCTCCATTAGGTCTCTCTCTCACTCCCCTCCCTCCAATTAAGGATGAAAAATGTTGTTGATAAAATGCATGAACTTCAAACTTAAATGCAGCTGAGAAGTAGTTAAGATGCCTGCAAAATGCAGTGCAATGTGTTATGACAACTGATTAATAAATATGTTCTTACAAATGCCATTTTATTTTCAAAAATGTTAGTGGAAAATCATATTTAAGTTTCAAATTTATGAATTCAATACAAAAAAAATGTAGTTTGTTTCAATTAAAATTATTTTTCTGCAATGTAATATCTTTTTGTTTTTTGTAAATGTATAATGGTCTTCTTTTCATTTGCGAAACATCCCATTCTTACCAAAAGTTGTGATCGTGGTAACCTAGTGGTAATAGCGTTTTTTCTTGTTCGTCATGAGTTCGATCCCTGACGCCAGCAAAGACTCACCGTGTAGCAGAGCTTATGCACGTTAAATCCTTGATTTCATCATCATGTTGTTGTAAGTGCAACTTCAATAAACAATCATCATCTGAACGAAATTATTTTAAAATTTTTATGACTGAAGACAATTACTCATAAGCCCAGGTAGTTTATAAAAAGTGCCAATAAATGTGTAATACTAGTTTTACTTTAAAATTTTAACCATATATATATTTATGAAAATTCGTTGTATTTAATTAATCAAAAGCACTCTTTTACCTCATTACTGCATAAAGTCTAAGTTACAGTTATTACTAGTTGCTGATTAATATTTTTAATACTGAATTTTCAAAATATTTCAGAGAGAATTCATTAAATTCATTTACCATGAAGGAGACTCATTTGTTGCCAGTTGACAATACGTGATACAGAAAGATAAAAAAAAATTGAGAGTTGTTATAAATGTTCCTTATGAGGCCATGATTTGTTTTTGTCGTTCAAAATAAATTTTTTCTTGATCAATACACTTATTTGCCAGATCCTTCAACTTCTCTTTATTTCTCTCAGAAAAGCGGGCGAAAAGCTGTGTAATTTTAGGTAATTGCCGATTAAAAGAAGCATTTTAGTCATTTTGGATTTGTTCCATTGGAGCAACCAAATCGAAGTATAAAAATGAAAACTGTACTGTGAAAATTTTGATAATCTGTAATATGCAGATTTTCTAAATTTAGGGTAAGAGGGAAATGAAAAGGAAGAACCTAGAGAATATAGGTATTTCTTAAACTTTCACAAAATTCTTACATTTTAAAGATGGAAGGAATAATTGTCATTTCAAAATGGTCTTATTCAAGCGTTACAATAGAAGCTCCATTTTTTGAAGAAAATACTGGTGTTTCAACTAGTAATATACTAGAACTTAATTTCTTAAAAAATTATAATGAATTCAATTCACAAAAAATTTGATTATAATTCTTTGTAACTTTTTTAAACTTCGGTTTTTTAAGCCCCTTTGAAATAATTATTTCGTTATAAATATATAATAATATATTTTTTAAAAAATTAAGTTCTAGTATATTACTAGTTGTAACATCAGTATTTTCTTCAAAAAATGGAGCTTCTATTGTAACGCTTGAATAAGACAATTTCGTTATAATATGCAAGAGTACATCAAATTTATAGGAAATTGAAAGTCGCAATTGCTAAAAACATAATATGTAATTACTACATTATATGCAATAAGTGGTAATTGCATATTATATTTTAAATAATATGCAATCACATAGACGAAGAAGAAGACGAAGAAGGATCAATGCAAAATTTGTTCCTCCTGATTGACCTTAAGGTTAGATTTTCAAGAGAAAAGAACTTTTCTGAGTGACTTCTATTATCCATCCTTATATTCCTTTTTCTTCAAAGAATTAATATTTTAAACGCACCTTAAAAGGGGAAAGAATGGTTGAAGGAATTAAAAAGGCAGGGATTAGAATGGATAACAACATGACCGAAACTGATTTTTTTAGAAAATGTGAAGATCATATAAAAAACGAAATAAATATGCATTTTTCAAGTAAAAATAAGTTACGCTATGATACAATTTATGAACATCCTCTTAAAACTTTTGGGTCGTCCCTTATTGTGCTTTTCATGTATTATAAAATGATTATCCGAAAATTCCAAAGAAGGAAGGCTAACAAAAATATTGATCATCTTTTGGAACCTTAAACCTCTTGTTAGTACATCCATTCCCTAAATACTTATGCTTATATTGAATTACGAAACAACATTTCTTACATATTTGAAGGACATTACAATTAACTTACCAAGTTTTGAGGTATTGCAGTTAGATAAACTATTTAAAAATGTGCATTATTTGTATGCTATTCATATATATCGGTGTACCGATGGTAAATGACATTATGTCCATTTTTTTGAAATATTAGGCAGTTGAGTTTTTAAAAAAGTAATAAGGCTTAAAAAGTATTATAGTTTAAAAGTTGGTAGTTGAAGAATAAAATTACAAATATTTAGTAATAAGCGAGCTGCTCAAATAAAGAAACACATTCAAAAAAGACCTTTAAACTTTCTCCTACAAATTTTCGAAAATTGACGTACATTTTCCACCGGCACACAAATGTGTTTTTTGAAAGTGTTATAAAATAAGGATTGGGAAGAAAGATAAAAATTGGGTCTTAATAAAATATATTATTTAAAATATAAAAAATTAAAACATTAACATTTCTACCAGATGAGAATAGCATTTTTAAACAATTCAGATGTAAACATTTTTACACTTTAGGTCGTTTTTTTAAAGCAAGTTGATACAGATATTTTTTATTTATCTAATTATTTATATTACTTCATAAAAGTTCTAAACTTACATCAAATGTCAAATATAATCTACTATGAAAGAGAGAAATTATTTTCCTAAACAAAAGTTATGTTTTTTCGAAATGTGTAATGATTTAACCACGCAGTCACTTTTAATGCAACAATTAAAACATTTTCGTAACATAATAAGAAGACGAAATTAATTAATGCTTCTGATCGAATATTTAAAAATATCTATTGGGATATTTTACTGAATTGTTTTTAAAGAAATATAAAAAAGTGATTTTCTTTGAATAAAAATATTTAAATCATAGCTAGTATAAACACATTTAAAACGCAATGCGATAGATTATTTTTGGGTTTTTTTTTTAATGGTTTTAACTCCAAAGCTTTCTTTAATTCCAAAGTGTAGCTCTTCCATTTCCACATCGTTTTCAAGATGTAATTAAAAATTCTGCATTCCGGGACTAATCTGGATCTCCCAGTGAAAAAAAAAATATCATTGCATTTACAAATATTTTGTTCCCTTTTTTTTAATGTAGAGGTTTCTATTGTGTTGTCAAAAGGATAAGAGAAGGGAAAAAAAATATAGAACGTCGAAACATTTTTCTCGAACTACCGCACCAGGATCGTAATTTGTTGGAAAAACCATAAATTACGAGATGAATTACTGTTCTTAAGGTAAAGAATGTTGAGTAATTAAAGTTATAATGGTGAAGGAGGAATTCCTTCTTGAAAAAATATTGCTCAGTAACGCAATTTTGGTTTATTCTTTTTTTTTTTTTCCGGATCCATTCTGTAAGGGAAAAAATGTGTTAATGGCTTTTTTAAACAAAGAAGATGATTTTGAGAGTCTTAGTAACAGAAAAAAAATTCTCCTACTCATTTAATATGTTTCTGAACAGATTTTCTAATAAAATTTGCCATAAAACTTGTTTATGGTTCTTTTTTTGGTATTTTTTTTAATTATGAGCAAGCATTTAAAATTAGCACTAATGTTACATATAAGAAAATTGTAAATAATTAAAATGAATTTCTTAGCAGACTTAAATCATAAAATGCTAGAAATAAATCATAATGTGTCAAAATACTTATTTCCATTTATTGTGTAAATATTACAATGAATTTGGGCAAGAGTTTTTCTACATTAAATAAATACTTGTTATTGTAGACTCTGATTATTTATTATACACATAAATGAAATATATCAGAAGTTATAAACAACGAAACGGAAAAGAGAATATATATATACATATATATATATATATATATATATATGTAAATTTTTCCTGTGCCACGAGAATATAAATTTTTGTGCATCAAATTATTTTTCCAATGCATATTATCATGAAAAGTGCAAAATAAAGTATCAAAAAATGCCTAAAATAGCATTATATTTTCGGAAAAATAAAAAAAAATGCTTAATATTTTTACTGATTATTAGAGTTTTTATATTTTTAATATAAAAATAGGTTTTCCATTATGGAAAAGTTTTGTTAAAAAAAAAACAATTAGAGTTACGCCTGACTGAAACTACAATGTTTTAGTGTTAGCAATATTAAGCATATTTACCAGGTCTGTATTTCCATCGATGTATAGGTTCCGGAATACCTTCAGCTTGGCAAGTGAAGACAACCTTTTGATTTACTATGGCTTCTAAATCAGTTGGTTTTTTCACCCACTTTGGACTCGCTAAAGCAAATAAATACAAATCACTACCATGCATTAGATAATAAGTAATTTACTGCGAAAATAAGAACATTTTAAGTATGAGGATCAAAAAATTAAGATAAAATGCACCAAAAAAAAATTTAGAGAGTTAGGTATAAATTCATCCATTTTTAATCCACAGATTTAAAATTTGAATTGTAAAAAAATGTGTTTCATTTGATAATAGAAAATGCAATGTCAATGTATTTTTTATAAAATAATTTTATTCACTGAATGCGTAGATGAAGAACGTTATAATCAGAAAATATATGTTCATATAATATTTGTTTTACTTGAATAAATATATATAAAGTAAAACAAAATACATAAGAATTTCATTAATTTGATCCAAAACTACGATAATATGACAGTAATTAGCTTAATAAATGCTAATTATGTCATAAAACATGTGTATTAATTAGTTTTGAATAATATTTTAAGAATCTACTGGCTCGAAAACGTATAGGCGAAATAATGCAATTAAATGAGATTTTCCTCTCAGGATAGTGCACTAAATTTTTAATTGTTAATCCAGTTGAAATAATTTCATTTTATAGTAATCTGGAAAGTTACAACTAATACATTAAAATTACTTCAAAATATATACCATCTGAGATAAGACATAACAAAAATATTACAAAAACTAATTTTTTCTTGAAACATTAATAAGATCTAAATAATGGTAGTAATTGTATATTAGTTCATACACAATTCATGTAATGTGTTAGGAAATTAATTAAATGCAGGAATGTAATTAACAAAGCATTCTCTTTTTAAAGTTGTTGATTAAAAGCCACGAGTGATTAATTTTCTTCATACATTATATAATTTTATTCACTTTTGGTAGTGATAAAGAATATAAACCTAAATGTAGAAAACATATGTTATATTTTATTGCATTGTCATCAAATTAAAATGATCATAGCCAAAGCAACCGGAAAAAGTAAAAGGTTATGGGTTATTTTGAAACACTTGTAAGGAAATCATTATTCTAGATATCCTTAATAATGCTTTTTTTTTTTTATTTAAGGGAACATTTCTTAAGTTTATACTTTCGGACAGTTTCCTTATCACATTATCTAAGTTTTTATATCGAAGAAACCATTCTAACTATTCTAATTCAGCATATACAGTATACTTTAAGTAATTTAATTCCAGATTCGAATGTCCTTTTTATCTGTTTCTCTCTCTTTTTTTTAATTACAGTTATTGCAGATGAATCATGTGTGATTAGTGGTTCAGGGCAAAAAAATCTGCCATAGAACTGAACAACTTTATTTACAGAAAAGGAATTTAGAAGAGGTTTTAGATACATTTTTACTAGGCTAACTCAGCCTTCAACATTCTATATTTTCTGCTTCCCGCCTGCCACTGAGTTTGTCATGGCTCGTAGCTTCCTCTCTCAATTCTTTTGGGTTCAAATGGCACTCTCTGGCAAAACGGCATAGAATTTATGTAACACTCACCACCTGAATTCTCACGAGCACAGTTACCATTAAATTCTGATAAATTTTACATCTCAGAACCATAATAATTTTAGTGAAGACTAACACGTAAGATATTACATCAAATTACAAAGCATTAAAATAGTTTGCAATCACTCGATACATAAACATACAAATTACTTTAAATGTTTTAAATAAATTTAAAGTGAAAAAATATTTACAATCAATACGTAAAAAGATATATTCTAAAATTATAATTATCATTAGTATACGTTGTAAGAAAAATTACAATTTTGCTCTTTAATTTAAACTCTTGAAAGTTAAGGATTGATTTCTAAATTATAACCGAGCTGAAGTAAATGTTTTGTTTAACGAATATACGAAGTTTTTAACTCGCTTAAAGAAAATTGTTAAATTGTTGATAGGTCCCTTTCACTCAAAGAATTAGAAACAGTTTTTTTTAAGATTGAAACCAAGATTAATTCCAGGGCTGTCACGTATCTGTTCAGCGACCCGTCAGAGCCCTATTCTCCGCTCAAAGAATTTACGTTCAATCGATTCTAATTCATGTTCAGAACACCAAGTTTGCCGTTTCTTTTCAAAGTCGGTAGGAAACCTTTTCTATAGACCAGTTTCGCACACCTCTTGTAAGAGAATTTTTACTATTATTACAACGGGTCTAATTATTACACATGGATCAAAAATCATTGAAATAATTTTCAGAACATGTCGTTAGTAAGCACTAGCATCAATAGAATCCATAACACTTTTCTAAAGGCTACATTAACTTTATTCTCAGTTGGATCCCACTTCAAATAAGATATACTTGTTACTTGCCGCAATAAGTATTTCCTCATATTTATTATTGATCTAAAAACAATTAGTTTTAATTTCCTTAAATGAAATACTGCAGCTTTTAATAGTTGTAATAACATCAAGGTTAGCTCATAAACTTCATTGGCGGTATTACTTTGTAACTTAAATTTATATAAAAAAAGGAATTTATTATTTAGCAGTATTTTGTGTGATCCTCTCTAAATATTTTAATGAAAAATTTCAAAATGCAAGCCATGGAAAAAGAAGCAGTCGTTAAACGAATGGGAGACAATTTATGCACAGAGATTGCATTAAATCACTTTGACCTTCCGGAAACCACAAAATGTAAAGTACATTATATCTTCCTACGCAATATCACGAGGCAAGTCTTTTTCAAATATCAGCCCAATGCAACTTGATTTTCATGAAATTTAAGAATTATATCCCATACAATAATATTCCGATTCAACCAAAGCTCATTTAAGGATTAATAACTTTCATTTTCTTGTGCTGCTGCAATCACACACAATTCTAACTCGGGTGTCGTTTTCTTATCATCCCGAATTGCTTCTCTCCTTGCCTGACTAATACATTTCCCACTTCTGACATCCTAATTGATTCTATGTAATCTACTTAGATTGATCAGAACTGTCCTGATTTTTATTCAAAGTAGTTGTTTAGCGAATTAAAACTGTTTTCGCAGATTCATTATTAGAATTTAACTCAATTACGGGTTCCATGTTTTCTTTCCACTTTAATCTACAAAATTGTCATTCCTCGATAAACTCAGGAATATTTTAAATCTTTAAGCTCAGTGATACTCTTTTCCCATAAAGTTTTATTTTCCCTAAAAAAACTGCTCCTGTCATTCAAAATGTTTTCAAATCACCCTAGAGAGAAGATGGAAGAAGATACAAACAAGTTACAAAAATAGAGGATACAAAAGATTATCATACAAACTTTTTCACTATTATCAATGATCCCTTTTCGCTTCTTTCAACTCCTATCAGAAACCAGTCGAAACAAGGTTTAATCGTGCTGTTTTCATTTAATTTTGCTCTTTCATCATAAACGATGTTCCATAATGAATCACAACTAACGATGATTTTTATCTGTGTTTAGTCTATACATGAGTCACTTGTTCGTAAATCTTTCCCCCGTAATGCATCTTGAACCGAAGTATCAGGAATTTTCAAGGACAAATTAGATATAAATTCCGTTCCGATTACTTCGGGGAGCTCTTTCATTCGTACTGCGCAAAGTCAGCGAAACTCTTCTTATACGCCGTTTTCTCCCCGAATAAAAATGTCTGCCCGTTCGTACGGTATCAGTTTTCATTTCATCTTTTTTAACCAATTGAGTGGTAATAAACTCTCTATTGGTACAAGGATCTAATATAAGGTTAGTTAAAACCTATTTTGTGTTTGAACCTGCTACACTTGTGCATGTTTGTAAGAAATTCTTATTTTTTATATCAATAATATTATAGGCGACAGAACTATTCTCATCATTTTTATCTAATCCAGTCTTCGGAAGTAATTGCAATAAGGATACCAGGACATGAGAGGGGGGGGGAATAAAAAATTATTTTAAGACTCTCTCTTTTTGTGATATTTATATTTTAAACACTATTCGTAAAGCTTTGATATTTGTGTGCTTAATAACAATATTTTAATCATTTTATTGAACTAAAGAAGTGTTTTTTCGGTCCCATTGAGGTAAATTTGGAAAAGATTTTTCAGGTATATTTGCACTTATGTATCATTTTTAAAAATAATGTTCCATAAATATACAAAGTATTTTCTTCCTCATATAGAAAGCAATGCACAAAATACAGAGAACCTACTTATTTGTAATGATATTACAAAATATTTTCTATGAAAAAATTGTAGAACTTTGTTATTTTGTTAATTTTTTTTTCCTCCTTTTCATTTCTATAATTATTTCTTAAAACTTTCATATCTCTTGGAAAAAATTACGATATGATTTACTATTAGGTTCACTATATGCATAAGTGCCCTTTTTAGCCGCATAAGAAATTTGAAACCATATTGCGTAATAGTTTTCTTTAAAATGGTACCTAAATGCAAAAATATCTCAAAAATCATGCCCATATTCAACTAAGATAGGAAAAAAAAACCTTTTCACAATAAATATTTTTAATGACCAAAAGAATGACTAATGAAGTATCATTATTAGGCACAGAAAAAAAATTAAGCTCAACTAACAATTTGAAAAGATATGCATCACAAAAGTAAAGAGTCTTAGATATAGTATTCCATAATTCCCCTCATGTCCTGGTACCCTTTAACTTTTGTTAATCAAAACATTTTTCTGTCGAATTATGGGAGTTATTTTTTCTACAATCTGACTCATTCCTGGTAAGACATTTCTTACATGCAATTTTCGCCTTATATTCGCAGGACATGATATTTTTTTTAACCACCGACACCTCGCGTCAGTCTCAAGCTTATTTATTTGTTATATGTGTTGTGTGATCAAGATCCGAATTTTTTACAATTTGTAGAATCGTGAATCCCATTACAAAATAAACAAAAAAAAATTTATTTGTGTATTTAACGATGAAGCAGTGGATGCACTTTTAGGTTTTGAACAGTTTAATAAATTAAACTGCTTTGATTATCTTGTAAAAATGCTTTGTTTCATAACCTTAGGGAATTCATCACATTTTCTGGATTTTTCTTAGTATCCACTTCATTTTTCAAATATTTCATAATTTCCAAAACCTCGCAGTTCACTTCCCTGTTTCTTTTTCTATTAAATTTTAACACCAAATTTCGTGGTAACAGTCTCAATTATATCAAAACTGAACCCTCTGTAAGATTTAATTTTCGTAAATTTCTTATATTAACTTCCATTTCATCATATAGTTTATGCAAACTCTTACATAATATTTTTAACAGATTCCAAGCTTTGTAATTTTGTCACGTACGAATTTATAACATAATCAGTTCAACTAAATCTTTATTTTCAGAGTTCAGGACACCAGTAATAATTTTTCTCGTTTAATTGAAATCCATCAGCAACATCTTGAGATGGTACGTAAAGGGAAAATTTTAAATGCATGATTTTATAAAATTTTTGTAAAAGAATCTTTTAAACCAATACTATTATTAAAACATCTTATAATTTACATAAATTTTCCAGTATTGCGAACTTCCCAAGTTTAAAATTGAAGCAGTATTTTCTGAAACACTAAATGTACTATTATGGAGTGAAGGAATCCGCTGTACATGCACCGAATTAAGTCTTTAGTTTTGACTTTTAAATTAATTTTAGCAGACAGTATTTTGTTAATCATATTCTTTCATCTGAAGTTTTTGATTACTGAAAACTTTTCCCGAATGCAAAGGGTGGGCATGGGGGCACGTGCCCTTTCTTGTCATAATTTAACGCACAGACGAAATAGAATAGGCAGGATATCCTAACCAAATTGTCAGTATCGAGTAGTCATATCTGATGCGTACATTCAGTTTTAATGTTAACAGTTTATCGATGTCCACATCTCCCATTATTTAATTATATTTTGTATATATAATTTGATAACCAGCAAAGAGATGGTGTGAGTACAAGTTTTGGAAAAAAAAAACTGAGAACTTTGTAGCCCCGTCAACTTTTTTCTGCATCCGTTACTGACCAACAAACATTCATTTCGAAACAACAGAAAATGAATTTTACTCAAAATGCAGCTCAGCTGTTGTATCAAAATTAACAAAAGTAGTTTATTTTGAGGAGTTCTGAAAAACAAATAAAGTAATTTTTCTGTATCACAAGAAATAGAACTCATTAAAAAATAGTTCCATTAATTCAAACCGAATGATCACAGTCGGAATTTCATGGGCCGGGTTGTTTCCATTGAGTCGTGGGTTGAGTTCAGAATCCACAACTGACCGTCGTTGTAATGATGCACGTTGATTCTATCAGAGACCATAGTCCTTATATTGGAGTGGAAGAAAGTTTGAAGAGTAGAGTGCATTTTCAAGTGTCGTCTTGGTCATTTGATCGAAACACGAAATTATAAAATTTGTAGCCAATAGTCTTCGTACTGTTACAAAGTTTGACGTTAACGAAATTAATCCAACAATTCAAAAGTAAGTAAATAAATGAAGGTGAAAGGAAATTTACATATTATTTTTTGAGATCTTGTTAATTCCCTTGAATATTGTAAGTAAATTTACTTAAATAGCGAAAAAGTAAATAGTGAAGATCAAACTTGAACAAAGAAAAGAAACTCTATTTACAATTACAGCGCAGATAAAAAAAAGTTACTGTACTTATTTAAATTTAATCGCAGTGTAAAGGAATGTTTAGTTTACAAGTTAGATGCAAATTTTGCGTGACAATATGGTTTTGTTTTTTTACAAATGTACAATACAATTTTACAAATACGGTTTTGATAAAAAAAAATGTATTTTTGAAAAATAAATGCTATTACAATTTTTAAAAGCGGAATTAGAAAAATTTTAGCAATAAGTAAAGGGAAAGGTTTAGTTATCTCTTCTTAGTAGATGTTTTTGCAAAGTTTTCAATTTCTTTTTATGATGAATTTAGGACTATTGGGTGATCAAAAACGCTATAGTTTGAAAATTCATACGAATGAGGTACTAATCTTTGATTATAATTTATTCTGAATAAGACTTTTCATTTAGCCATAAGATTTCATGTGTATAATATTTATATTTTGTTTTTTATTTTTTTGAATATTCAGCATATGTAAATATAAAATACAATATCATGATATGTTTCTATGAAAAAATGGTGATTAACTCAGATGTCAAGTATCACTTAAAGACAAAATGATTAATGGTATTGCATTTCACCATTATAGTTGAAGGAGGGGAAAAAACCGACTCCTATTTTACAAAAAATAAACATTTGTATAAATCAAACTAATACAGAAAATGAAACAACATGATATTTCATTTTGAGGGATAATACTACATATTCGAATTTTAATAAGACATTGATTGAATTATTACATTACGCTAAATTAGTCGCTCTAATTTTGTTATCAAACTTGGACGATTGCCATCAAATATAAGTTATCTCAAGAATAAGCTGCTCATATCATATCATTCTCTGTTCATGTAAGAAAAACTATCAATAATGAGAGAGAATAAAATAAGTGATAAGTGAATATAAAATATCTCGTTTATTTAGAAAAACAAACAGACCTATAAAAGAGTGCTTTTCGTATTTTCAAGCAAAACATATACAATATCTTATATACTGGATTGTTTTATTTTGAACTAATTCCCACACTTGAACTCACTTCTTATTAAGGTGGGAATTCTTTTTCTAAGGTTCTTCATTATGAAGGTGGGAATTCTTTTTCATTTTATTTTTGTTTTGTTTTTCTATTAATTTCACTACTAATGCAGAGAGAAGGAATCAATAAATTTTTTTGCACTCAGTGGTGATGGATAACCTATTCTATGATCGCAAGAGGAAAAAATGACCATCAAAATTATTTTATAAAAATAAGTATTCTGAACTAACATTAAGTTGAATTGCAAAGGTTAAGAACTAAGCTACAAAATGGTTAAATCCATAAAATTTACTTTCGTGTGTTGTATTCAGAAATGCAATTTATGTACTAACAAAAAAATTAAAAGCATTCATCGCCTTAAATTTCTAGTTTGACCTTGATTCTTAGGAGGAAACCGCCTGCAAAAAATTGCATCAATGGTCCACTCCTGAAAAACTACTTGTACTTACTGTCTCAAGAGTTATAATTTAAATGCTATATACTTCAGATGAAATGAATAAGTGGAAGTGTTTTTGAGTGCTGTATCAGCTTAAGTTGATTTTATTTAAGTGATTTCAGCTTGTAGTAAAATTTTTATCTCGGAGCGTAACTGCACGACTCGAGTGCGACTTTATTCATGGGGCATAGGAATAACTTTAATAATTGAAAGCTGGTTGAATATTGTATTTGCTGAAATATGCTTCTATTTCTTCGAAAATCATCTGATGTTCCTGTTCAAGCACCATTTCAACATCTTCATTTTCAAAGAGAATACATCTTATTGTCTCAAAAATTATAGATCTTTACTGTGATTTTACTATAATCTTTATTTCTCCTTTTGCACTAATATTCTTTTTGTATGTATACATATTTTATGATAATGATTTTTGATTCACAGAATATTTACATATACTGATATCATGTGCTTAACTATTGATTCAAATTTAAATATATTTATATAGGTATATTTAATAGTGAATCATCCCCAGTTTTCATGTATTATGATACATAAATATGCCACAGTATCTTCTACAGGAATATTTGTTTGCAACTGCGAATTTATAGCTACAAGTTTAGATTTTCTGTTCATATAAGAAATCGAAGTAAGAAAGCCAAAGAGCAACCATACTACTTTTTATTTCTTTTCCAAAGCTGTTTCTAGTATTTAATGATGAAGAACGTTTTCCTAACTTTCCGCTTAAGCTGCAATGTCACGTTTCATTGCTCAATGGAATTTCCTTCGATTCCGTGATCTAAATTTTGATGGTTTCATAACTGAAGATGTATGCTCCTTACATCCATAAGGGATGCGTTACCTTTCCCATTTTAGAGTGAATTTGAGTTTTATACTTTTATATGACTTAATAAAGCGAAGAAAAAGCTTCCAAAAAGTTTTAAATAGTTCTCACGCGCATTCCAGATGATGATGGTATGGAATGATTGCAGTTTTACAGTATTTTTACCATTTGATTTTCGGCTCAAAACGACACGTTTGTTTTAGATAAACTGTGTGTGATTCTACTAAATGTTTAAAGAATGACTTACTTCACTTTTTTCTCCTGGAAATGGATACGACAAGACATCTTAGTAATACAAAAGTTAAATCAAGTTAACAAATAGCTACATGTTTTATTTCATTGCCTTTTATGATATTGAGGGTTAAAACTGATCGAATCTTAGTCTTAGATTTAATAGGAAGAGAGATTAAAATTTGATCTAAGACGAAATGTCTCAGATCAACTTAGACTCCTTTTTTACTGTTTTGTGAATATAAAGAGATAAACTCAGAAGTATAAAAAATCAATACATTTAAAATGAAGTGCACATGCCTTCAGAATCATTTTAAAATAAATTATACTTTATGTTCAAGAGTATCAAGGAAAGTATTCTTAATAACGCTAAGTGTTTCATCGAATTAAATAGAACAGACAATATGATTGAAGAAGATTTTATAGACTTTTATATATATTATCAACTTGCTTGTGATGAAAATGCTTTATTTATTTTTATTTATAACCGTTTTACTTGTAGGCGTAATTATGATGCAGATAAAGGCATGCCAGTAAAATATTTAATTAATTTATCATACATGACTCCATTCAATGATTTGGATTTCTGTTGGTTTTTCATATATTTCAAAATTATGAGAAAATTAAATTACATTGCAAGATATAAGTCATTCCTACATGAATACCGCAACAAAATTAGTTTTTAAAAGACACAGCCTCACTTGCAATTTGCAGGGAAACTAATTTTTCAAGACAATACTATTTTACATTTTACGCATTCCTTTCTTTTCATTTTCTACAGATTACAGAATTTGAATTGAATATGAAATAGAAAAAATATTGTATCCGAAATTTTTTTTATATTTTATGGAAATTTAATTACTTATCGGGAGCCATGTCATTTAACACAATATATTTTTTAAAAATAAGAAACAGATATTATTTATGTTCTTCAACAGCTGAGAGGAAGTTTAGACTCAAAATTTGAAAAACATATTATGCTTAAGCAAAAAAACAATTATGAAACTGTTTTATCTCCTGTCATTTTTTTTTAAATCGCACTGTATCCATTCTAATATATGAAGTACAACTATCATTTCAAAGTACAAACTTTTAATTCTTTGTATTCGAATTTTATTCATAAATGGCATATTAACACGTTTATAAAAACCAATTCACAACGGTAATGGAAATAAAACATTCAACTTTACATCCTTTTTACTCTGAATATCGTCAACAGAACAAAAATTTAGATTCAAGATTCTGTTCTCGTTTCACGCGCCTCTCAACCAAAATTCTTGCATAAAGGCGCTTCAAAAGTATCTTAAGGCTTCCGATCAAGAACATTTATTCAGCCACTACTATGTTAAACTCGCTTTTATTTAGAGTTTGGAAAAGTTTTCGGAAACTTAATTGCACATCCAAGCGCGGTAAAGAGTAGAAAGAGATGAGGTAAAGAAAAAACAACCTTTATTTGTGCCATTTCTTGGAAAGTAAAGGGAAGAAGAATTTCCTCATTTGTATAAAAGTGAAGCCATCTTATGTCGGAATACGCTTTTCGAAGAACCGCTTGACTGACGGTTCTGTTCTGGATTTTGATTACGGAACTCTGAAAAATTATCTTCCATACTTTTATAAAGTACAACGCTTTCGCTAATGGGCAGTGAAATTTGAAAGATAGGAGACTCGTTATATCTCTGAATTGGAAGAGTATCGATTTTGTGCTGTTATGTTTATTAAAACGAGGATCTTTAGTAAAATAGCAGATAATAAATATGCTCTAATAGAGTGAAAATAGTTTCTTTCATGGACTCAAAAATATAAATAATTAATTTCAATTCACATGTCAAGATAACTTTTTATATATTGCAGTTAAATATAAAAACTGGCAAACTCATGTTAAGGTATTCGATTACATGAAAATTAAAATTTCAAACATAATGTTAAGAAATGTTTGAAGATTTACTGAAAATTTTCAAATCTAATCTTTCCGAAACCAATTTCATTTTGACGCTACGATTCATAGAAAATATATTTTTAGCATTTAATATGATAAAATACCTATGCATGATAATGGTAAATGTTATACTATACTTAAATGCTTTTTTAGTTAATTATTGTTTTGCATTAAATTCAATTTCTGATAAGAAATAAACCCAAAGCTTATTTTGGAATCACCATAAGATTTCCTGTAGTTGTTTAAAAGTAATTATGAAAGCTCATAATTAGAAGTTTTTAAAATTATGCATTAACCTGCGGATAACCCGGTGGAAATTTGAAACATGAGAAGCCATATCATTCATTCAGTGACCCCATTGTTAAAACACATATTTATTTAATTTATGGAATTGAATACAATACATAACTTATGATTATTTAATAACATATATGAGAGAGAGGCATTGCCGGCGCACCAAATCGGAATAATGCAATATAATTGCACAAATTACCTCAAAAATAAAATGACGCTTAATTTACATTAGGATTAAAAAATCGAATATAAAATTTTCAATTGAACTTAATTATCCAATTGGATTATTGAACTCATGACATATTATGATACTGGCATGACTTTTGTAAACAATTTGTTTGCACTTACCACATTTTAGGTAGGTTTTTTTTGTCGTGTATTCTAGGATACACAACGCACCAACTATGTTTGGCAGAAGGATCTGTTTCATTAATTTTTTCTACATCGTCTTCTGCATTTCCCAAGATCAACTTAATGCCTTACATGATATATTCTGATAGACACTCAGTTTGTGCGGGTTGCTATTAATAGTTTTAACAAGTCCATTTTTAAATCTTGAAGAAATAATCTCCTTCCAAAATATTTATTTTTCTCATAAATTTCAAATAATCATATAAACACAATAAAAGCGTTTATTGTTGATATTCCAACCATATGAAAAAATATGATGATAAGGCTTCTTTTAGCATTATGCAAATATGAACATTCATCCACTGTTCGGTCCAAGCTTACAACACTCCCTTTGCAATGATTAGAATCAAGAATCAATTGGAGTTTGAAATGATATGTTCTTTGACTGATAAATTTAAATAAAAATACTTAGTTGATAGCTTGAGCACTATTCTGTTACACTTAGCACATATCAGATCATCATAGCTTCTTCAAATAATACTTTCAATGCAAAACAAAGGAATAGTTTCAAAGCATTTTTATAGCGACTAGGTAGGGTCATTTAGTGACCCCATTTATTTTGTTTTTATTGACGGAAGCAATAACTTCCAAATTTGTAATAAAATTGCGTAAAACTCAGCTATAAAAATACTAAAAGTGTTAAAATTTTTTTTTAAATTAAATATTTAGCAGAAACTGACGTTTGAGCCATTTTCTGAGCCCATTTGGTCATCTGAAGGTTAACGGGAGAGTTCAATTAACTTTAAATACAACATTTTAGATTATATGAAATAAGTGAAGGGAATATTTGGCAATTGAAGTACCAACTTAGTTGTCCGATGATAACAGTTAACTTCAGTTTTACTAAGGAAAATATCCGTATTCGTTCTCGGCTTTCAATTTGCCTTTGACAGAGGTGGAATCCCTCCTTTGTAAATGAACACTGACTTCGGTTACTTTTACAGATGCAATAAGTGCGTACTTCCAGATGTATAATTTTGTGTTTAGTCGTTAATAGCACTCTTGCTACTAGTTTCCTTGTTGCAGATCATTTAAACATTTGAGAATATTTGCATAAATGAAACCAAATGAGAAAGTAACAGATTGTCTTTGTAGATTTATACATCACTGAATCAATACATACTTGTCACTCACTGAATATACTAATAAGGGCTCGATGCTTAATATAGTGTTATGCTCTCTACTATATATTCGATGTATGCATATGTGTTCCTTTGTCTCTTGGACTGCATGTTTCATAAAGTAGCACTTGCGTGGTACCCACGAACGAGAATTGGCATAACTGAACAATGAAATATTGTTCAATTCACAGGCTTAATAATGTTCTGCGTTTTCCTTTGTTTCCTGAGTAGCATACATCATTAGGTAATACTCACATTCGATCCAGACGTACGAGAAATAGCATGCCCTAACTAGAGAAGATTGTTAAATTCATGGGCTTAGTGATGTTCCGTGTGTTCTTTTGTCAATTAAGGAGCATATTTCGTAAGAAAGTATTCCCGCTGTATCAGACGTTTGAAAAATGGCATGCACTGTCTGCAAAGGTTCCTCAATTCAAGGGCTCAATATAGTTCGATGAGTGTTCTAATAATTCGGTCGTACTGACGTTTACATGACGTTTGTATGTCATTTCGAAGTTTCAGCTGGTCTGATCAGTATCCAATAATATTTATATATAGACTAAATTTCCCGCATGTATATACTCCCATTGGACATTAAGGTGAAGGTGTATGAGTTAACTTCTTCTTAGATATCTCATCCTCATAGTTATTATTAAAATTTAAAATTAATTTGCATTTGTATAATTAAAGAATATTTAAAAATCAGGAAATTAAAATTTAAAAAAAAAAAATGAGTTTTTTTAGCTGAGCGCTGTTGCCTTGTTCAGCGGGCTGTGGCCCACCCAACCGTTCGGGGAAGTATGAGCTACTACGGTGGAGGGTGTAGAAACTCAGTTGTAACCGGTTAATTGAATGGAAAAGAAATTTCATTATTAAAATGTAAGAAATTCTAAAAACTTATAAGGGTGGTGGGAATGAGCAGTGATAAGAAGCTCTCTGTGATTGGTCAAGCAGTCTATGCGAACTTAAGCAGAGGAAAATTTCCTTTAGATGCTATGTGAATCCTATAAGCTCTGGAGTCTATAAAAATAATTATTTTAATCTTTGTGAACTTTTATTCTCCCTATTTTTAATGAAATTTAGAAAAACCACCCATAACCTTGTGATTTGATTTTAATGGAAAAATGTTATGTTAATTTTAATGAGATTAGGAGATAAATAAAATCAATTAAAAATCAAGAGCTAGCTAACGATAAATGCAACTTAATTTTAAAGGGAATACATGATAAGTTTCATGGACGCTATCTCTGTAAAAATATTGCGACTTTTCGTTATTATGCATGATTATATAAGATAAGAAGGACCTTTGACCTCTGAAGAAGTTCTCTGTGTACAGAATTTAAAAGTGTCTTTCAGAGTGATATTGATGCGTAGTGTTTGCATTTTATTTATATGCGAGCTGATGCACCCGTTCTTCACACGGGTGAACTGGAAAACGGAACAATCCAGAAGAAAGGATAAATATTTTTTTTTTAATGAAAACTAACTTTTAAATGTAGTTTTGAGTGATGATCAAATTAGCTGCTTAGGAAAGAATGATATAATAATTGAAATATCAAACTAAAATAAATTCAAATCCAATGATGAGAAAGCTTGCAATTGATGTATCAGATTTCTTAAGCTTTGATAATTTTAAGTAATTGATTTATAAAATTAATAAAAAAATTTAAATAAAGATGCAACTAATTATTACATATCACATAAAGCCTAAAAAATTAAAATTTAATAATGCAATTCAATATTAAGCAGTTTCATTTTTTATGTGGCATGGTTTGAAATATCTCAAATTTTCTGCCAGATTTCATAACTAATAGCTATCAAATTGCTTAATTAACATTTAGGTATGAAAAAGAAAATTAAATGTTCAGTATAACTGTGATATGTAATTATTAAAAACAATACTTCACAAATATTTTGAAAGTGAATAAAATTATTTCCGTCTCTTCTTTAACAGTGTAGTAAAGAAAACGTACACAAAAAAAAGTGTGCTGAAGATGCAAGCTATATGTCCAAATGAGTTGTAACAATATATAATTTAAGCGATTTGAAGCATGAGACATAGTACTCATAATTGATATGCTCAGAAAAAATGTAATGTATTTATTGAAAATGAAAAATTTGATATAGGCCACAATGTTCTCTGACGTTTGTAAAAAATAGTCTAAAATTGCGCAACAGCTGTAATTGTGGTTGTTGCTTCTCTCGCATTTTTTCCAGCCTGTGATTGGCGATTCCATTTCACGCAAGCGTGTTAAGTCTCTTACGTTTCAATTAAGTGGTACCCTTTGGGGTATGGCCAAAGCATTCAGAAAAAAGCGAGTTCCTATCTCCCCTAAGGCACCTATCTAGTTCCTATCTAGTATCGCACTTAGTAACACTGAAAAATCAGAAAATTTGGCAGATTCACTTCAAAACCAATTCAAATTAAATGACATAAACACACCTATTCTCGATGAGAACGAAAAGGATGTCGTTCAATACTATCTACAAAATAAAGAAATTTTCCAAAATCCGGATTACCCTCCACCACTAGCCTCAGAAATTGCAGATTACATAAAGAAAATAAAAATCAAAAAAGCACCAGGGAGAGAAGGCATCACGAATAAAATGATAAAAAACCTGCCACACCTCTGCATCTTTCAACTAAGAAACATCATTCACAATATGCTGGATCTCGGTTACTTCCCGGATTCCCGGAAAACCGCTGTTGTCATCCCTATCCTGAAACCGGGTAAGGAAACCGGGTGAAACCCGGCCAGAAAACTACAGACCAATTTCCTTATTACCAATCCTCAGCAAACTAGCCGAAAAAATAATCCACAATAGATTATCAAAATTTCTACACGACCACCATATCATCATCCACGAACAACATGGATTCGTCCCGAAATTATCCACATCACACCAACTGCTCAGAGTAGAGGAATTCATCAAGACTGGATTTTACAAAAGTCAAAATACTGGCGTGGTCTTCCTGGATATCCAGGAAGCCTTTCACCGAGTCTGGAATACAGGTTTAATCTTCAAAATGATCAACTACAAAACCCCTGCATATCTCGTAAAAATAATAAACTCATATCTACACAATAAAAGCTTTCAAATCACCATTAATGAACAACTATCAAATCCAAGAAAAGTTGAAGCTGGAGTCCCGCAAGGAGGAATCCTCTCAACCACCTTGTTCAATTACTACGTGAACGACATCCCTAAACACCAAAATACAAAAATATGCTTGTATGCAGATGACACTGCGATACTAGCAAGACACTGCTTTTCACCAAAAATAGGCCAAGCACTAAACGAACGCCTACAGAAACTAGAAGCATGGTACTCTACTTGGAAAATAGCACTGAACGTTTCCAAGACAGAGGCCGTCTTCTTCTCCAGAAACTACAGAAAAATAGAACCAGACATTTTTCTGGAAAACAAAAATATACCCTGGTCTCTAGACACCAAATATCTTGGTGTAAAAGTTGGATAAAAAACTCACTTTTAAACAACACGTTCTGCGAAAATCTACATTAAGTAGACGTAATAAATTGCTTATCTACACCCTGATACTAAGACCTATCCAGACCTATGCTAGCCCAGTCTGATCGCATTGTGCTGACACTACACTAGATTTAATAGAAAAATCCCAAATTTCCACCATTAGAATGATAATAAGTGCACACTGGTACATGAGAAACACAGACATCAGATAATCAATTAAACTCCCAACACTTTAAAACTTCATTAAAAAATTATCAGAAAATTTCTACCAAAAAATGGATACCTCGAGCAATAAAACCATTCAAGAAATAGAAAAGTACACCCCACTCAGAAACAACCCACAACTACACAGACCAGGAGAAATTTTAATTCTTTAATTTCACTTATACACAAATTACAATATTACAAAAACACTGGTAACACATGCACACTCCTCACAAAATCTCACCCCTACGCACCCTCCTATATATACAGAATTAACACACCACACCATCGACCAATTACACAGCGCGCTCTCATTGCGACCAGACTGAACAAGCAAGCAGGAATCCAATAGACTACTGCTGCAATATCCTAAGCCTAATTTCAACCATCTTCTCTTTTGGATTAATTTTAACAACAGTACTTCAACTAGTGATATTCTATTATTAATAATATATATTCAGCATATTTTTCAAAATTAATTTAAAATTGTCTAAAAAGCTATTTCATTGTAATTTTATTTTATTATCTTAATATCTAAATCTTAACTTCTGGGCAAGTGTAAAACCAAAATTCAGTCTCACCTCAAATAATAGCCAATTCACAGGGGATTAAAGCCCGAGAGGGTTATGTTCCCCGACAAAAATAGTCGGTTTGGTTTTGTTTGGTTACGTTTCAATTAAAAAAAATTAATTTTTCATTTTTCAGCTCTGTAAGTGAATGAACAAGACTTCATTTTAAAAAAAATGTAAATAGTCTTTCTTTAGCTGATGGCATATTGATTGATGAGTTATTGATTTTACATCTTTAGAACAACAAATCTGAAATAATTCTGAGTTTTATACGAGAAATTTTAGTATTTGTTTTACATATATTTCTGTGCAATGTGCAGTCATTTTACTTTCAATGAAGATTATAAAGCTACTAGCTGATACCCGCCCGCTTCGCTAGATAGTTGATAATATAATATTTTGGAACCTATACGTAAGATATCAAGAAAATTTCAATTTTTAAGACTTTAATGATAATCTGAATTTAAAATTTTAAGAAATTGATTGTCTGTGATAATGGTTATCCTCGACATTCAAATATATGAGAAAAATAAAAAAAAATTAGTAAAAAGTCACCACATATATATATAATATGCATAAAATTCATTCCACCGTATACATGTTACCCATAGTATTGACAAAGATGCAACCTTTTGTCAGAAGATTCATCATGTGCTTAGTTTTCGAATGAAATACCCTCACAATGGCATCGTAGATTTAAATCCTTTCCTCAAAAAATCTTTGATTTCTGACCATTTAGGATTGCAAGTGACTGCAATCCTAAAAAAAAGTCGTGCAAGTCGGAACATCCAAAATATCTTACGTATGCCTTAGTCTCTTCAGTTCGTTCATGCATGTAGCGAGGTCCTCTAGTAAACGAAGATTGTCTTGCGTGTGTGCTACTCCGTAAAAAGTCGCCATTTTAGTATTTTTCAAAATCCCGCTAAGTTTTGGAGCTAAACTACATTCCAAACTCAGAAACTCAATTTATTCCAAACTCATTTATTTCTATCGATAAATATGTACGTTTCCTTTTTTCGACATGCACGAAATTTCACATAAAGAGCCCCTTCGCCAAAATCTTGCCAATCCTCCAAAAGCGCTTCAATAAAAAATTATTTGGTACTTTTTCACTTCGCAAGCGCAAATCTCACCAAGTCAACTTAGTTGGTGACAATACACAGTATACATACAAAAAAAATATATTCCGTTTGGTGTCGGTCATATCATTTTTGGAGATAAAGTCGCCAAAATTACATAACCGACAGGTAAGAGTAGATTAACGGTTGAAAGTTACATTTTGGATAAGACTTCCGTAAAATCCGTTCTTAGTGAGCGTCTACATCGCAAAATAAGCAACTGTGCTAAATTTCAAGTCAATCGGTTGTATAGTCTTAGAGATATCGTGATGAGTCAGTCAGTGGTATTTCGCTTATATATATATATATAGATTCGCTTGTGAATTAAGACATTTTAGAAATCCGACAGTGATTACAGGTCGTCAACTTTAAAGGTAAGTAACATCTTGCTTACTCTGAAAGAATTCATAAAGTTGTGATAATTTCAATTAGAAAATTTATTAGTAAGAAATTTTTAGTATAAGGTAATTAATTTCTGTGTCTGTGATACTAGCTATTGTCATATTCCAACAAAAACAATGTCATAGGATTGCAAGAAGTTTTATATATAAAGGTGGGACAAGAACAGTAAACGGTCATTAATGCACATGCACTGTGAATGACAAAATAAAATGTATAGTGTAAAAAATTGTTATGGCCAGACGTGTTCTATTTTCCAGCATTTTAAATATTGTATTCCTTTGATGAAGGAATTTCCAGGTTAAAAGGAAATAAAATGAGCTTATTCCGCATGAATGGTAGTCACACAATAAAAAAAAATAACAGTCTTTTTAGAACAACGAGCAATTCAAGATACCAGCTGATAGAGATTTTGTCCTGTAATATGACAGATAGAAACCTATTTGGTATTCTGAGCGTTCTCAAATAAGTAGGTATTTTAATGCTATGACGTTAATTTATTTAATATATATTATTTTAGTATATAAACAATTGCTATAGCGATCATTTCTATAAATCACTGTTCCAAGATATTATTAATGCAGACTTAAATATTAATATTCACCAAATTAAGATTTAGTTTGAGGGGTAACTTTTAAAAAGAAAAAAAAAATGAAACTTATTTGAATGGACTATCCAGTATATTCCTCTGATTTAAATTCCGATGAACATGCATGATGTGGCTATCTATGACTTATATCAGCAGACAATGCCAACAAATAGGGGGCGCATAGTGGTCAAAGATTGTGAGTAAAAGCAACACCTCCTAGATACATTTATTTAACTGTGATTTTTTATTTTGTGATTTTGTACGATACCAATAAATTTATTGTTTTTAAATTTGTGTTGTATTTTTTGTTTTGAAAACTATTTCTAATTTTATTTCCCTTTTTGTAACTATTCTGCATAAAACTAAGAAAATAATGATAAGGAAATTAGCATAGTTTTGTGTATAAATTAACAATAAAATGTAGAACATTAATTATTTTTATTTTACTTTTTGTTTTCCTAAGAATAATAAAAATATAAAAGATTTTTATTTGTTGCAATGCAGTAAATGTTTTATTGTAATACGTTTGAAATAAATAACACAATGATGATCGCATATTTGCGATTATTATTTAAAAAATAAACTACATTTATTCTTAAATGCTCTATGTACATGAAACACAATTTTTTGATTCATTTACTATTATTTTCTATTTACTGTATATGTTTATTTATAAGAAATTGAAGAAAGTTTATAAAAATGCATCGGAAGAGTTCCGTACGGACCGATACGATAGTGGACGAAGTTACCCTACTAATAGTGACGTCACAAATCAGCGCCGAGGCATTGTATCTAGGAGGTGTTGGTTAAAGTCTAACTAGTATCGGGTACCGATGGGCGATTGTGGTGAAAACTTGGCGACTTAGAAGAAAGGTCGCCGAAGTAGTGCTACGTAAGCAGTGACGTCATGAAGACGTTGTTTGAAAAGCTAAATAAATTTAGGGTTATCTTAACCTAAATCAGCACATTTAAATCGTTATCGCACCCAAAAATCGTTGATCGCCAAGGGGCACCCGATAATCTACTTGAACCGCAATGGTAATATAATATGGTATATATATATATATATATATATATATAATGATGTAATGGGAACCCGAAAAATGCTCAGCAATATTGTATTCACAGGAAATAAAAATTTTTGGCACTTTTTCTTTTCGCTGGTGCGAATCTCGCCAAACAAACTTTATTGGCGACAGCACACACTATACACAAAAAAAAAAGATATTCTGTGTTTGGCGTCAGTTGTATCATTTTAATGTATGTTTGTGAGCATTGATTTAAAATTTTGTGTAAGGTAAGTAGTTGCATTGAATGAGAGTCATCAGTTATTTTATTGAAATGGTATTCCGCAACATGAATAAAAGTATTACTAGTAAGAAAAATTAACATAATCTTTCCAAAATTGCATGATTTATCTGGAACCATGCTTTTATTCCAAATGAAGAATGCATTTAATTTGTATTTTCTAAAACATTATACCTAAAATATCAGAATTTTACTCATTCCTACCATTTAAGCGGGTGGAAGGGATTTTGTCTCATTTATTTGGAATATGCCACGTTATACCTGTACAATTAGTTTAGTTTGTTATTCGAACTAGAAGCAATACGAGGGCTATTAGCAACAGACCTCGTAATTTTGAGCCTCGTTCAAGTGACGAGGACGTTGAATTGGCACCTTATCTCCTAACTTTTACTCCACGCCAACGGGAGGACTTAAGGCGCAACAGATTAAACGTGCATCAACCGTGGCTACACTGCGGGTCTTTAGTGGCTAAGGATCGAACTCGCAATTGAAACCGCCGGCCGCGAATCCGAAACCATGACCACTAGGCTACCCCAGCCATATACCTATACAATGTTTGTATGAAAACAAAATGACCTTATATTTTAATCTCTGTATAAAATAAAGCATTAACAAAAAATATATTACATTATTGTACGTTGTTAGTCATGCTTTTGAAGTTTGATTACTGGAAATATTTAAATATATTCAGAATTGAGTTTTATTTATAACCAGAATACTTTGAAAAAAAGGAACTAATATTCACAATTTATGGTAAGACTTTATTTTCTCCTGTTGAGTAAGTTTTAAGTTAAATTTGTCGAATAGATTCTATTGATCAAAATAACTTGGATTCATATTTTCAATATTTTTTTACAAAATAATGAAATTTAATGATTGGAAAATTATTTTACTTTTAGGTTTTATTTGATAAATGTATCTCATCCAGATAAATATAACTGTCGTTTCAAATAAACTGATCGGAATGTTGGATAATATTTTAGAGTAGTATTAATTTATGTCTCTTTCCACTGCATGTGTGAATATAAAAAAATATATATAATTTATTTCTGAAGGGTATGGATTTATAAATACAAAACTACATAATATGCAATAATTAGTTACACATAAGTCATTCGTTTCATTTAAATTGATCCATTTGCCTTTTTGATGAATACTTCTCGATTTCAAAATATTTGAATATCTTGATATCGATATAGATAAATAAAATTAAATTTTAAGACTGCATAAGCTGTTTTTCTGCGTTTTATAAAAATATTGGTGGCGAAGGAAGAATGTTGTCACACCATTCTATCTCACTTTCAATGGATCTATTGAAACACCGAGGAAATGTAACGCGATAATAATAAAAAAATGAAAGTACTGAGCACGACTTTTCAAACTATTCTCCTGTCTAATGTAAAAATATTTCGAATAAATAAGGAAAAATAAAATCCCATACGCAAACAATATTTCATGATGTATCCAATTTTCAGAAAACTGCAGCATGACTTTCATAACATGATTTTTTCATTCCAGTAAAATATTTATACTGGTACGAAATGTTTCTGAGCGAAGATCTCAATCTCAAATGATTAAAAATAAAATGTCAATAAAAGTAATTAAAATAAATAAAGAAAGAATGAATACTGAATCTCATAAGTTTCAGTGATTCTTTTAAAAAAATTCTTAACAAAGTAATAAATATTCAATATTAATCAATGACCTGTGATGTTTTAATACATTCTTAATACAATTTTGAGTTCCAGTAGAATGGTTTTAAGAAATGATGCGTATTCTATATTTTTTGATATTATATGTTTAATAACTAGTGAAGATAAGATCTTCACAGAACGTCCATAATGTAGTAATAACATTTTGTATGTGCTTAAGAAACGTGTTCTCTCCATTATCAATTAAAATATGAATTAAATATCTAAAAATTTGAAAACAAAGGTTAAGAAACTTAAAAGAAAGTTAAAAATAAAATGAAGTCGAAAATTTTAGTACTTGCATTACTTTAAACGGATATATAACTTATTTAAGTGACTAAAATGATCATTGAAAATATTTTTTTCTACGTTTGCCATATCGGGGGAAGGGAGACTTTTTTACGCTCTTCGTTAAACGGGACTGATACATATTAAATATGTCGAAGCAGAAAGTTCTCACTTTGGCATGGCACGGAGTTTTAGAAAGTGGACACCAGGTCAATTGTCGTCTTTGATATTTGATTATAGTTCAAAATTACATCTCCTAAAGTGAAAGCGTTGTTAATAACATCAATATAAAAACTCTTGGGAAGGATATTGTTTTAGTAATCTGGGTTATATTTCGTCAATAAATATTTAGAATTTATCATGTAATTTGTTTTCTTGTTTATTTTTTGCAATATTATTAGAACAAAAAAAAAAAATACTTCAAGTTCTGCGGCCTTGTCCATCATTATAAATTATTTCAATTTGTTGCACGGTCCCATTAACAACACGTAGAATTGAATCAGAAACCGTACGTCAGAGTGGAATTTGGAAAGAAGTAGTTTATTAAGTTTTTTTGAAACAATTCAGCACTGAATACAAAACGTAATAATTACGGAATGAAAAGCAAAAAAGAAATGTTTTTTTGAATACATTTAATATGGAAAAGAAAATTTAATTTTAGGGATTACTTCCGCAAAAGTATTAATTAAATATCTTTCAATTTCTTTTTATTTTTATTTTGCATTATCTGGAATTTACATCAATATTTTAATTACTATAAACTAATACAGCATTGTCAATAAATATTTTTGCCTTCTTAACATAGAATTATTTCTAATTTTTCAATGCACATTAGATAAAATCTTGAGAATTATTCTCAAGTAAAATATTAGTTAAATGATGAACAGCTAAATTTATGACTATTTGAAAAAAATATCCAGAATAATGATAATAAAGATATTTACCAAATTTATCCTTAACTAACCAAACAGACGATACTATGAGCACAAAAATTATAGTACACAAATTCAATATATTTATTAAAGTAAATATATTTATAATTTTTTAAAAGGTCAGGAATCAATCAGGATTACATCTTAAGTTATTTTGTTTTAATATTCTAAATATCGACTCATTTTTTCTACGAATTATTTAATTAATTAATGCCGAAAGAAATTATTTAAAACTGAGGCATTTCATAACACTGATGTAAAGTATATTTTACAGCTAACAATTATTATTTAATATAGAGGTGTATAAATACATTGATATACGTAGAATTTAAATAAGCCGCTGATTGTAATACTATAGAGGGCGCTAGTTCTACAACACACGAGATTGTTATTAAACGAATCAGACGGAAGCGAGCCAGCGAGACGATGCTCAATTGTGTGAATTGCATTGTGCTTGTGTAAATATTAAAGTAAAGTGTTTTAATTAAATGTTATGAACGTCTAAAGTTTTGATTTTCTGGTTATTCTAAAAAGCGATAAGAGGGCGATATATATATATATATATACTGCTGTTTGTAGAAAATGCAACACCATGAAAGAATCATCAGAATCAAATGAAATTTAATGCAGAAACGACTTGTACTGATACAAATAAATGATGAAATTTTCAAAACAAAAGAAACAAATTAAGCGTCCGAAATCAGTATTTGGTGCAGCCACCATGCGCTGCAATAAGTGCTGCTATACGACGTGGCATGGAGTCAAACAGATGTTGAATATCTGCTTGAGGAAGAGAATTCCATATCGCTTGTATGCGCAACCAAAGTTCGTCTTTGGAAACTGCAGGACGCGGATCACGAGCGAGACGCCGACCAACCATATCCCACACGTGCTCAATAGGCGACATATCCGGTGAATAAGCAGGCCAAGGAAGAAGTTGCATGCGTTGTGCTGAACAGAAGTCTCGAACAGTCCGCGCAACATGTGGGCGTGCATTATCCTGCTGAAAGATAGCTCCAGGGATGCCTTGAAGGAAAGGAACGACTTCGGGCTGTAGCACTTCACGGACGTACCTGTTTCTATTGAGATTACCCTCAATTCGTATCAAATTGGATCGTCCATGATACGAAATCGCACCCCAGACCATAACTCCGGGTGTTCGACCACTATGTCGTTCAATAATACACTCAGGAAGGCAGCGTTGACCGGCATAACGTCTAACACGAACACGGCCATCATGGGTCCACAAATTGAAGCGTGATTCATCTGAAAAGACAACTTGGTGCCAATCAGCTCGCCTGTCTCTGTGCTCAAGAACCCACTGCCGACGCAGCCGTCAATGATTCGCCGTGAGGGGAATCCTGTATAAAGGCACCCTTGCACGCAATCCACGGCGCAGCAGACGACGACGAATTGACGAAGCCGACAATTGTACACCTGTAGCAGTAGACCAACGTGCTGCCAGCTGCCTGGAGGAAGCTGTGCGATCATTCACCGCCATGCGGAGCAGGTGTCGATCATCGCGCTCTGACGTCACCTTCTGTCGTCCAGTGCTTGTTTTTCGAGTTGTTCGGTGCTCGTCGGTCCACTGCTTCCAAACTCGCATCACTGTGGAACTGTTCCGCTGCATACGAGCTGCTATTGCGCGATAGGAAAATCCTCCTTCTCGAAGGCCGATTATCCTCCCTCGTTCAAACTCCGTAAGTTGCTTGAATTTCTTATTCTTCCGTCGTGGAGGCATACTCAGGTCTCACTAAACGTTTGCCACTAACAAATAATCATAGACTTTTTTCAACGTCCCGCTACAGCACTTTATTTATACGCTTTCAGCATCAATTCAGAGGGCGCTGCGCGCGCCGCGCACGCGCGATGGCTCTGAAACTTTATTAATTTGCATAATATCCTATAATTGACATTTGCTGCGAATTTCATTTGATTCTGATGATTCCTTCATGGTGTTGCATTTTCTACAAACAGCAGTTTATATATATATATATATATATATATATAGAGAGAGAGAGAGAGAGATGGTTTCATTATTACATTTTTTTTTGTATTGAGTCTCTTTCAGAAAATTAAATTTCATCACAGTTTTATGAATCCTCATTTTGGATGCTAACATGAAGAAAATAATTGTGTTAATTTTTTAATTTCGAAATTATGAAATTTGAATTTTGTGAAGTTTATTTTACATTTGGTGTTCAATTCTCTAACGTTGGATGATACATTTCCCTTTTAGTTCTATACAAATATTCAAATATTTAGAAGCTTAAAAGTAATAATATAACCTATTTCATGCGATAAAACGAATATTAAGATAAGTCTTAATCAAACTACGTTTTAAGATAATTTGCGCCTTTCAGTACTTCAATCTATCATTTTATATTTTGGCGAGAACACTTAGATATATTTCAGAATGAGAGACTATATTTGTTTGAATTCTTGTTTTCCCTGTGAGTAGTATTTAAATATATTATTGTAATTTTTAAAATCTATATTTCACTGTGAAGACAACTTAGAAAACACAGTAATGGTTGTATATACACTTGTGTCCAAAATTACGGTCCCAAACACAAAATCTGAGATAACTGGAGAAGTATTTGATTCATTGCATCGAGATTTGGCTTAGAGAGATATGGGATAAAGCAATATCGCAAAATAACAATATGGAAAAGAGGTGAATTGTTAGTAAAGATACAAGTTATATCAAAAACAGTCAAATTATGGTGCTTTATATATCCAGAAAGGACCATCTAATATGCAGTATGACCACTGTTCTATGCTATTCAAGCTTCACAGTGAGCCGTCATACTGCTAAATAAGGTGTTGAGAAATGCTTACGCTATGAATTCTAATCTTCTAAAAGCGTGTCATTTTACTCCTGGAGGTTCTGGGAGGGGATGACGTGGTGTGATTGCTCTTCCAAGATCATACTAAACATGTGCTTTAAGACAGATCCTGAGACTTCACGACCTAGTTCATACAACATATATTCTCTCGAAGGGTATCATCAACACCATGATCTCTGAAAAGGAAGTCCAAACCAGCAACAACACTGTGAGGCATCTAGTTATGTAGAGTTCGTCAGCGCCTGAGACAGAAAAGACGTAACTCCCGAAGGCATAACATGCCTTGGTGAACGTTAAGCTAGCTGAAGGACTAATCATCATTCTATGTTTTCTTTATGTGTTTTGTGTGTTTCATATTTGTAAATTTTCGTCGTGTAATAAAAAAATGATGAAGAAAGGAGTGCCCGTAATTAAATGACACCATAAAAGAACCCTTGATTACAAACACTGAAAAATCTCTCATAAGCTTTAACAAACTTGCTTGTAGAAGTTTTGAAATATTGTGAAAAATGTATTTGTGACTTTAATTTTGGACACTAGTGAAATACGCTGTAAGTGGAAAACAAGTAATTTAAATAATAATCAAAAGCAAAGAATCCCCTTATCTCTCAAGTGTTATTAAGATATCGTTTCCGAATCATTAGAAAAAAGTTTGTAACAATAAATAAATTTTATAATTAATGTTTGTTCATATAAATTTTATAAAATAATGTGTTATATTATGTTTTATCTCATTACTATTGCAAGGAGTTAACTCGAATAAGAATGAAAAATAAAATCTTGGTGTGCATAGAATTATGATACACTTAACACTGAAGTTATCAGAAATGTTTTTCAGTGATAGCTTATTCATCAGTGAATCGAAATAATGTTCAAAAGACGTCATCATTAGGATTGGATAACATACAATACAAGCTACTTTTTAAAATATTTTTTTTTCATGCAAGAAATATTCTTATGAATTTTTTTTGATATTCTGTTAAAGCTATTAGTCATCTATGGTAGAAAAAAAATAACATAATTATAAAAACTTTGGATAAATACCTGAAATTTGCTATTTATATGTTTTCTTATGATGTAATCTGGATTTAATTAAACTATGATAAAAATATCTCTTGAAGAAGTTCCGAGTTTTTCGTTTGCTATAAATTTTTTAAATTCTATTGTTGTAAGCCTAATTTTTTTCTGGGAAATATTAGAAGGAAAGAAAAAAATATTAATATCAATTTTCTAAATATGCAGAACCTTAACACAGAAATAAAAATGATACAAATATTAGAAATATTGCTTTAATAGCCCAAAAAGTATCGTTTATATATTATTTTATAATGAGTTTTTACTATAACTATGTTTTTACTGTAATGAGTCTTCACTATATTTTAAAAAAAGGCCTTTTCCATATTCTTAATTCATTCATATTACTTAATTGTGACCCAATTTCTCATTCTATATTGAAATTTTTGTTAAAAAAAAAAAAAAAAATTGGAAAATTTTTCTTGAATCACTTCGGTCTTAATAAAAATAAGTTCTTCTCTCTCACACACACATAGAAATTAATAAACTAAAAATATTAAAAGAACACTGCATAGGTTCTAATGACTTAAGTTTTTGATTCATTTTAAGATGTTTTAGACGTTATAATTCAGACTTTCTAATGCAGTTTTCTTGTTGATTATGAAGATAAATTTTTCCTTTCCCTACATCGAGTCAATTTGGTTAACGCACTATACCATGTTTCAATTGTCAAGATGTTGGTTTTAGCGAAACGTATCACTAAATGGAATTCCTTTGCAAAAAGTTCATACTGATTCAATTTGTGTAAGTGGAACCTGGCAATAGTCCAGTAAAACATATATTCTCAATCATTACACTTCCTTTTTTGCAGAAATATTTTCTGAGTTTTGTAGAACCTTTAATTAAAATAAAGGAGTAGTAATTATGTTTACAATTCAGTGTGAAAAAAGAATTTATTTGTAGTTTTTTCCCCTTCAAAGAAATGGATATAAGGAATTATATAAGATACATTTTTTTCCTCTCTTAATTTTCTATAAGTACATTGCAAAGCTGCATTAATTTTAGAGTACAGTAATTAACTATAATTTACATTACTGGAGAATTTGTTACGGTAATGCTTTAATATAAAGTAGCAGTTAAAAAATAAGGAAATATTGCAAATGTACAAATATATCGATATAAAAATAACACCGGTAGATACTAATTAGCTTATAGATATTAATAAAACTATTACGGCTCTTTTTACTATTTTTAAAGTTAATAAATGGATACTGCTCTTAATAAAAGAAGGCTAAAAATAACGGTTTTAGTCAGAAGATGGGGTGTTTCCAAGACTAGTCGGGATGCATTTAGTTTGCTACCATTTGGTAAATGTCACAAAAAGAAATTTCACTCTAATTCATTGTATATCTTGATTTTCCAACCATTTCCTCCCAAATTAAAATTTGAATACCTTGCATCGGGTTGTTGTCGTAATGCTGAACACCTCATTTCTCGAAGAGATGAATTGCTTGAAGGTGTACACTTGTGTAATTCTTGATACATCGCTCCTGTGACAGATTTGAATATGTAGAACAAATTTAAATTTCTCTCTCTTGATACACGCACACAGAGAGACTCACGCACGCAAGCACACACACACACACACACACACACACACACACACACACACACACTACGTGACCTTGAAAATGCAACACCAATAAGGAGTGGCGAGGAATTGATGGTGAACAGAGAGAGACAGCAACGAACAAGAAGTGGTCTTTATTTCGAAATGATATACATAATACATGGCGAGAATCACATCAGCTAAGTAGGTGGTAGGATCACCGTGGACGGCGATACACGAAGCGACATGTCTAGGTATAGAGTCAATGTGAGTACAGATACGTTCTTAGGAATGGTTCTCAATTTCCTGTTAACCTTTGCCACAGTTCGTCTTCTGAACACGGTAGTATTAGAATCTGATAAATATTAGGCTTATTATTGATAGTATTAGGGTTTCATGACTTATAAAAAGTGTATATATATATATATATATATTATTTTAATTTAGTTAAAAGGAATTTCGATACTTTTTGTTAATTATTTTCTCATATCTTTAGGTTAACTATTTTTTGGAATAAGGCATTCCCCTTGTTTTCTTTCTTTCTTTCTTTTTTTTTGATGTTATAAAAATACTATGCCGAGTGTGAAAGGTTTCATCCATAATTCTAGTATAAACACTTACTCTTATTTGTAAGCCTGAGACAGCAATTTGATTTGATTTATCTCCATTTTTGACTTTACTGGATCAATTTTCCTTCTTATTGATTTATACTTTGTAAGTTTTTGTATATAGCGGTGTGGTGCTTTTTTCTTTTATGACCAATGTAGTAGTTGAATAGTTTTAAATTACTGGTTTTATTATTTAAATCAAACAAATTTTACATTTCTTTAATTAGGTAATTTATTATTAAATTTTATGTATATATAAGTAGAAACTTTATTTTCAATTTTTATTTTAAGATTTCATAACTAAGTCACCATCCAGTGTTATACATTTCTCCCAGCGTTTCTGAATCTTTTGCGAAGGCCGCCATTATAGAATTCAACAAACTAAACTCTATCTTCTCCACACTACGGGTTACTTCACTATATGGGTTGCTATGGCTTCCTGAATCTGAACCAAAGAACATTAATAACTGCAATTCGCAACATTGTGTACATAATAAACAATCAATAAGCTGAATAAGTTTTACCCAGTTACCTCAGTTATTTCTTAGTAATAATTCTTTAGGATCCCACCTTGTGTATATTGTTTATTTTAATTACATTTTGTCATACACAAAGCCATTGAAAGTTCAAGCACAATCATTAGACGATCTGGAAAGAACAAGCGTGTTAAAATCAGATTTTAAGTTAACATGTTTCTCTTCTATATATATTTAATCTTCAATATCAAATTAAATGTTTATTAGTGAATTGACGTTTGTTTAACCTTTTGAGACCCAAGACCATAAACTTTGAACATTTCCTCCCTAATTTGAGATACATCTTCTAAAAAATAATATAAATCAGTATATACTGCAGTTTTTTTTTTAAATAAAAAATATACAATTTTTGGTCAGTCCATTATAATGGACATTGGGTCTTAATCTAGTAAAAATATGCGTTACTGATTAAATATATAACATAATTTCATTATTCACACATACAAAATTATATATTAGCTATCTTTAATTAAGAAAATATGTAAAAATATAATAAAACTAAATTCAAACTTCTGACGTACCTTCAATTGTTGCTTTCCTCTTGTTCTCTAAAAATGCTTGTGGAGCAAGGATCCTGGCAAATAATTTCAAGTTTTGCTAAATAGATATCAGTACTGGACTGATCAATATAATGGAGTACCTGATCTTATGATATAAAAATGTTAATTCTTTCTCTACATGTAAAATAAAACTGTCCAATAGAATGGATATTGAGTCTCAAGGGGTTAAATGTCATCATGTGGGTGAAAATTGAGCTTAAAAATAAATTTTAAGCTCAATTTTCATAATAATTCAATTTTCATCATTTCAATCTGTCTTATTTTGTTTTTGTTATACTATGGTTCATATACATTATCGCAACTTAATTTATATTTATGTTCTGTGGTCAAGTTATGATCTCTGGCCTTATGGATCGCTAACTTTAAAAGTTTCTGAATTGAATGTGACAGACAATCATACAAGAGGAATTATGAATTAAATATTTTTATTGATTAAATTTAATAATTTACTTTTTCCCATGTTGAGAAATATTACAATATTATACCTCAACTAAAATTAAATGGAATAAAATAACTTAACAGAATTATGAAAAAGGACAATTTGATATTAAATTAATCGTGAACTATGAAAGTACCTTAAATCTAAATTTGACGCTTTCCAGCAAAATATGTAGCTGTAATGGTGACTAAAAACATTTTCACTGTAAAAATGTCATTTAATATCATACATATATACAAAATTAATGTATGCAATTCACTTCTTCAAGCAATTTTTATGCATTTGCATAAGTAATTTTGGGACGCAAAAGAGGGCTTATTGAAAAGAGTAAAATGGACGAAACACACATATGAAAATAATACAAAAAGAATCAGCTAAAATAAAATCAAACTTCGTAAAGCGATTAGAACGATGTCAAAGCAAATACTTACCTCTTCATATTTGTACTTTGTGTGCTTAGATTAACTTTAAAACCAGGTAATTTAAAGCTTAGAATTTCAATTGATTTCACATTTTAATCTGTGAAATAAATAAAGTTCAAATAACTCAAAATTAAAAATAAAAAAACATCGAAGCTGTTGTTAGTTTAATATTCTTATTACAGTGCAAACATTTCGAAGCTCAGGTGTCGTCCTTATCACTTGACCGAGGTTCAAAATTACGAGGTCCGTCGCCAATAGCCCTCGTGTTGCTTCTAGTGTTAAGTTAATAAAACCAAACCAAGCAAATATTTCGTAGACTGACATGTTTTTTGTTTGAATTAATGCAGTTCTGTAGTTACCCAAGAACTATTGGCAATAATAGGCATCGAAGGTTTTGAATTATAGTCGAGTAAGACGGACATAATATGTGAACAAGTATCTCGTTTTCCTCACATCTACATCAAATCACTTGAAAGCTTTGAAGCTCATTTTTATTTTCTGTGCCTAAAATCCCCTCTCACCCCTTTAATAGTGCGAGTTTTACTGATTCGCAAAAAGAGTTAAGCATTTGAATTAAATCAGATATTTTTTAACAGATTCATGAACACTTTAAGTTCAATCTAGAAGTTAGTAAGCTAAGTGTTAAAGCTTAAGTGTATTTATTGGTTTACGTTTTAGATCTACACATTTTAAGGAATTTTGGATCTTGCAGCCGACATATTGCTCATGAAACATGTAACATACAATTGCTGGACCAGTCAAAGCTCTCATTAGCGTTCATTTTGTTATTTAAGAACTCAATTAAACGTGATTTAAGGAATCATCCTTTCCTTCTACATGCATTTATTAAAGAAATTGTTTATATCATTTTGTAGTTTTTTTATTTTTATATACTGTCTATTTCTGTTAATTTTATGTTTCTTATTCCAACATGATTTATTATGTGACTTGAAATACAATAAACGTTTCCTAAGAGTATGAAATATTTTTGATATATATTATTTTAAGCTTTTTCTAGGTTTGCTTATGTCATGTATCTTATTGTTAATTTCATTATATGTGCTAAATTTATTTACAAGGAATATTTATTTAATAAACATTGTTTCTATCTTACCATTGTAACCTTTATGAAATTTTATATTTTGTTTTTGCTAAGCTTTAAATATTTTTGATACAGAAAATTTTTGATAATTACTTTCCCAAATTACAAATGCGATACTAAACTGTATAAAATTACACTAGATTATACTCGCTGTAATGTGAGCACCCAACAGCAATTTATTTCAACAGATGTGTGTTTAAGCTAATTGCTTCCCTTACACTTTAGAAAAGTTCTAAATTATCTTTACCACAATTAGGATGAAAATTGTTCTGTTTGCCACACACTTCCAAAACAAACGATCTAACATTCTGAGCCATTAATATTTAAGTTTAGAGCTGGAGGGAAAAACATTCTATCCATTATTCTTCTAAATTTATACATTCGCCGATGACCGTTAATATCGAACTCAGTCGATTTAACCTCAAACCCATTCGTCCTGTTGCCATCACCAAGAAGAAAAATGAAATGGAAATATCGACTTCTTGATTACGAACCATTAAGGGCAGGAGAAACGAATTCACCAGGTAAAAAAAAAGAAAAAAATAAAGAAAGAAAGAATGATTTCACCAAGAAAAACTTCTTGCTTAGAACAGTAATTCTTAAGTTGACATTTAATTTTAACACGTCTTGATACTTAGGGTAATATGTCAAGTTAAGTCAGAAACTTAATTACTTCCACGGAGCCCTAATTGCTCCCAAAACTTAGGAAATATATTCTTTTCGAATTTTATTTTTAATTTTTTTTACGATCAACTAACGAAATTTGCGCCAAGGAAATATTTTGTTTAATTAAAAGTAAGGTCCGTGATCAAAAGAGTTACGTAGATTGACCTGTTTATAGGCTTTCTTTGAGAATTCTCCCTTTACGCCTGTACCCACCCTTTTCTCAATTAAGAAGGGATGAATTCGAAATATTTTGCTATCCCCATTCTGTAAAAAAAAACAGCATTGTTTTATTTTATAAGGACGTTTACTAAAGTTGTTTATTAATGGAAGATTCGTGTAATTTTCGATCGCTTCTCTCTTTTTAATTGAATGTTTAAATTTTTAAAGTTTCTTCATGAAAATGGATAATTATTTGCTTTAAGAATAAACTAAAAGATGCAATTGAAGCAATTTATTTCTATCTCAGAAAAAGAAAAAAAATAGTATTTGCTTAAAGAAGACCCTTTATTTTTGCGTTATTGTATGTTAGATAATTATTTCTTTCTTAATGGCTATCTCACTATAGAATATCAAATGAGACTACTTTTCGAAAATAGTTCGGTTAACATTAAATATACTAGAAAACGGGTAACTTCCATTTTGTCAAAATATGTTCAAAATAATTAAATAATTGCTTTGGAATGAGGAATATTCAGAAAAATGTCCTAGCTTAAATTAAATGAAAAATAAAAGAGGGAAATCGATGAAACATTTTCAAACTGCTTACTATAATTGAGCTGATATTATTACTAAGCTAATTTGACTGACTGCACAACAAAAAGAAACGTTTATGCTTTTATAATGAAATCATGAAATATAAAACAAAGAAATATAAAATTTTGGAAAATAAGCTCAAACATCTAATAATTTAACAACTCAAGCAGAAGGTTAAAATATTACTTAAGAATATATAAAGCATTAACTGTTATATAGATATTTGATTAAATAAAAAATAAAATATTATTAAATTTGCTTAGAAATGAATTATAAGCACCCGAATCAAAAGTATTTGAATAACTCAAGTTTAAAAAAAAAATTGGAGATGAACGTTATGCTATATATTTTAATAAATGGTTAAATATTGATATTATAATCTTGTTTGTTTTTATGCTAGCATTCTCTTAAAAATAAAAATTAAAAATATCAAACCCACATTTTCTCAAATTTAAATGATTTTTTTTCGCAGATAACTCATAGACTCGGTGAACTTTAATATAATCGGTCCTGTACTTCTTTATAATCGGTCCCAATTCAATATATATATATATATATATATATATATATATATATATATATATATATATATACATGACAATTTAGTTATGTAGTACTACCGCCATATATTATATGGTTCGTAATTTTTTATAAATTACTTGACTTATAGATGCCTTACTGTACAGACAATTTTAATGCATTGTGAATATTATATGCAGACTTTATATAATAAACACTCATTTAATCGAATGTATCGCTGAGAATATGTACTATATGGAACCCACTTCGAAGTATATTAATTTAGACACAAGTTGTTGTTTGTTTAAGTATCATTTTAGTTGACAAATAGATACATTGTTTAGCGGACTTTACTACGGTTGCAGTGTATTGTGAATGGTGATTTTACATAGAAGACACACACTATCTTAACCAGCTTCGATTCAACAGGAGGTTGACTTATTCAGAAATTTAGGTAGGAAGGCGAATTTAAAGACGCAAATTTCTAAAGCATGCAAGTTTTTATTAACATTTATATTTAGTTGAGTAATCAATGCATTTTTGTGAGAATGCTATTGTTTTATCATATTGAGAGTAATATATAATGCATATTTAATTTCAGATCCTGAAATATTAATTGATGATATAATTATAAAGCAAAAAATGCAGTGTTGCAACGATTGAATAATTTGCAATATCTTACTTTGAAAAGTATAGTGATGCAATATAAATATATACCTTAGTATTTATGTTACATTGACAATTTTCTGATATTGATGCAAAGAGATGTTTTCTCTTTATAAAACTTGTTTTTAAGGAATAGTTTAGTTCCATTTGTCGTTGTTTCTTTAAATTAAAAATTTTTACTGGGTAAAAAAATTAAATGCTAATGATGGTCTTTAAATGTTGATAGAATACAAGTCTAAAAATATTTAATAATGTAGAAAATGATTTAATGGAACCAGGTTAAGGGAATGTTCTCTATGGTTGGTATTTCATGCAATAATGAACTATTAAAATATTAAAAAACAATTTTGCATATTCAAATGAAATGAAAGGAAGCAGAAATAATCATAATAGAAATTTTTATGTATTTTGATTCTCTTACTATATCCAGCTTTCATCGAATTGACATAACAATAACCATTATTTTTAGCAGCATAAAATCCATTGTCTATGGTGTTTCCTTAATAAAAACAAGATTAAACATTGATAACTAATAAACAGCTGTATACCAAATGTGACAGTTCAAGCAGCTGTCAAAGCGCATTCTTTTAAAATATTTTGCAGTTTTTAGTTAAAGAATTAAGTCTGAGTCATTCATTCTTTGAACCGTTCATTTAACTGTTTCCTTCCAGTAAAATCAATGTTTATTATCGGTAAAATATGCGTTGCCAAAAATTCAAATTGATTTTCCTTAGGGAATTCAATGGAAGGTTGAAGAAATCAAAGAAATGAAAAGAAAGCACTCAAGGAAGAGTGTTAAATTTCTTTAAATTTTCTAAAGATATAAATGTTACTTTTCAAAAGCTGTACTATGTTAGGATATTCTTTATACACAATTTTTAATACTTGTGGGTTATGTTTTTTTACATGTATTTGGAAATAATATATATAAGGTTAAATGACATAAAATAAATAACCACATCATACTTTTACTATGCATTTCTAATTGTGCTAATAAACCTGCCACTTTTCATTCTTTGAGTAAAACAGAAACAAATTCTATCGATTATTTGTGTGTAGCTTAAAATAATTCGTAAAATGTTCAAGATGAAAGTGGAATATAGTCTCAGATAATATTTTGAAGAGATACTCCTCACATTTTGAACAAAAGAAAAATTTGAAAAACTGTTTACAGTTTACGATTTTGAGTTAACTGCTCAAGCCCCCATATGCTTACCTGCTTTAATAACATTGAATTCATATTTAGAGAGCAGACATAACGTTACATAACGTTAGAGGATACATAACGTTTTTCTTTAAAAGAGGGATCCAATAGTATTGATATTCATAACAAGATATTTTATCAAAATGTAGAGTTACTATGTACTTTTTTTCTTTATCTTAAGTAATTAATTGTGTTTTTTTCCTTCCTCATAAAGAACGTTTTAAGAGCATCCTTTTCTCTTAAAATATTTAAAAACACAATAGCATTAGCTTTCATATTTAATATGTTATGTTAATGATTGTAAAGCATAATATGCTTTCACACATATTTAACACGTTATGATTACTAATTACACAATCACGGTATAATTATAGTTATACTTTTCCCTAAGCTAGTAGCTAATATATATATTTATACTTCTATGAACTTAAGTTATATAAACCAAATAAATTTTATATCACTTAACAGTGCTTTTGATATAAAAATTTTCAAAATAATTATCATCCAGGGGTTAAAATTATCGTTTTAACTTTCATATTTAAATTTTTTATAAACTAATCATGATATTTTTGGAACTGAGTATTTAGAAATTAAATTAAATATTATAAATAATTAAATTTATAGTAACATTTATGATAATAGTGATAATTAATATTTTTGTAGTAAATACAATTAAAGTTTTGAAATATTTCATATAATTTCATTCCACATGAAAAAAGAATTTGTGACTAGTTCATTAGTTATTTATAAAATTTAATTAATTTTTTTTCTCAAATCCGTGTTCAAGTTAACACTCCTTTCAATTTTCAGAAAACTAATTTAAAATATATAAAATTAAAGTACAGTCAATTATCTTTGAAATATTTCAGAAAATATTTAATTATTTTGTATTAAATTCAATTATTTTTGAAGATATTTTAATTCCAACTTTTGAATGTAGATGGTATTACCGGCCTCTAATTTCTTTTATATACGAGCAAGAAATGTTAATTTATTTACCATCTTGTCTGCTTTATGAAAAAAATTATTTTTTTGTTTGCTATATGTTTTTTTAAAATTTTTTTTTGAGTACGACTATAATTCTTTTCTATAGATTGTTCACTATAGTTTTTTCTGTTTTTGAAGTCTGAGAGTTTTTTCTTTAAATAGATAAATTTATTGTTTTTTATTCTTCTATGTAATAATAATTTCTCTCTGTCAAATAATATTTTGTTTAATTTTTCATTGAATTTTGCAATTATCTTTTTTTAATTAAAAAGTAATACCTGTGTTAGATGGTATGGACGTATAATTATGTGTATAATCACGCATCACAGTCCATAGTCTGCTACATCATTTTTATTAATTTTTTTAAGTTTTTTTTTTCTTTTTCATTTATCTTTGTGATTTGTCATGGACTTCCATTCTACCTGTCTTATGCTTTCAACTCCATCTTTGTAGCTTTTTTCTTTATTACTTTTTAAGTTCTTAAAGAATTTTAATTATTTTGATTTTTTTTTACAAAAACTTTCTTAATAGTTTTTTCTTAATAGCTTAT